>OMKP01080975.1:0-11872 GCA_900302375.1 Bathygadus melanobranchus
CAACAAGAATGTACCTGGTACCTGTTGGATTTCTCTTGACGTTTGTGGAAACACTTGGGCCATGGCCAGACAGAAGAGGATGGGGTTTTCAAGGGATTCCCTGGATTCTCTCTTTATGTGAGGTGTGGTATCTTCCCACAGTTGGATAGGAAATCCTGGCCATCGTGTTAGAGAGCTTTATTTGGCTAGTGCACATGTAGACCTATCTATCTATCTATCTATCTATCTATTTATCTATCTCCCTCTTTCGACAAATGTGTTACTTTTTTGTAAGTCGCTTCGGATAAAAGCATCTGCCAATTGCTCTAAATGTAAATGTATCTATCTATCTATTTATCTATCTATCTATCTATCTATCTGTCTCCCTCTCACTCTATCTATCTATCATCTATCTATCTGTCTGTCTGTCTGTCTTGTCTGTCTGTCTGTCTATCTATATCTGTGTGTCTTGTCTTTACATCCTCAGAGTAAGCCCTCAATGTTCAGTCACATGGGATGGAACCAGCAACCCTTCAGTTGCCAGGCTACCTGATCTACCACTTGATGATGTCATTGTGCCAATACAGTTGCAGAAATGCATGTTTGGAATTGTGCTGAATGTGTACATTGCAAGTATATGCTATAAAGACAAGACACTCTATTGAACTTCAATAGCCTATAAACATGGCTAGAATGCTGATGGCTGGCACTATTTCAACACTGACTTGTATATGTTGATTTGGCCTGTGTGTATGTGTGTGCACGTGTGTGTGTGTGTGTGTGTGTGTGTGTGTGTGTGAGATCATCATACCAAAGCTTTTATGATCCAAGCTATCTCTGTTTTCCCCCGATCCAGCTTGCTTGGCACACACACACACACAGGACATTCACAAAGCCATCAGAGGCCATATTGTGTTGTTCCCAAATGGACAAGATGGCCATATGCTGGTTTATGTCTGGATGAGCAAAGTGTGAGATAGAGATCATCACACACTACTTCCCTTCCATCACAGATTGGTTGATTAACTGCTGGGTAGGCTCACACTGCCAGTCCTAACAGTCGGTCCTCACTGTCAAGTAAGCCACTCAGTCTATCCATTCAGTCGATGGGAAAACGCCAAATGCAATGCTGCACAGGGCTTTCTCTCGAATCCCATTCCTGTAAAAGCTCAGAAACAATACAAGTCAAAATGCGGGCAAACACATGTTCAAGAAAGAAATACACACCTTGTATATGATTAAGTCAAAATACATGTGGTACAGAAGGGGACTTAGACATACTAAAATCAAGAGTAGAGACAAGACTAAAATCTGTTTTGCTATTGAGTCCTACAAGAGGTTGATTTTCAAAATAAGATAATGAATGCAATCACAAGCACGGTTGCTCCAAAATGGCCAAACTATCCATCGTACTGGTTTAATAAATCAAGCTGTGGCCCGTAAGTTTATCTGCAGCTGAACAGCCAGCGAGAATGAGAAGGCTAAGTGGTTTTTCGGGCCAAGCCTTACCAAACAAGACCTTATTTGCTCAGAGGCCAGCCACAAGTGAACCAGCTAGCGGGCTATTGGACCATGGGCTGACACATCATTTATTAGTTTAACTGTCGCACAACAGAAATACTCAAAGTACAAGTACCTCAAAATGATACTTAAGTACAGTACTTAGTTACTTTCCACCACTGGTGAATGGTTGGCTTTCTGCTACTTTGTACTTCTACTCCACTACATCTCAGAGGCAAGTAATTTTCTATTCCAGTACGTTTATCTGACAGCTTTAGTTACTTGTTACTTTGCAGATTCAAATTAACAATACAAAATACAATCAATAATTACATTAATTGATTATATGAATAAGGATTTATTGGTCCCCAGGAAGACATTCACAAGCTACCCAGCAGTAGATTTGCTTCATATTTACCAGCTGCAGCATTAAAGCAATGAATACATTAATGTAACAATAATTATAATCCAATAATATAATGTATATTATTTTGAAATGGGCTTCTTCTGCATAATGACTACTTTTACTTTTGGTACTTTAAGTATATTTTAATGCTAATACTTTTGTACCTTTACTTAAGCAACATTTTCAATGCAATGACTTTTACTTGTAACAGAGTATTTCTACAGTGTGGTATTACTACGTTTACTTAAGTGTAATACATATCTGAGTACTTCTTCCACCACTGCCATTCACCAACACATTTGTTGGGTTGGTGCTCTGTGTGTGTGTGTGTGTGTGTGTGTGTGTGTGTGTGTGTGTGTGTGTGTGCGCGCACGTGTGTGCACGCATGTGCATGTGTGTGTGTATGTATGTACATATATTAATCTCAGAGAAAGTGAAGGAAGCAGTATCTACAATGGTTTGGCTTGCAGTGTGTGTGTCTTTAGGTCTAGGCCTAAACAAAGATACACTGCTAATTGCAGTTCATTGAGTTCATTAAGTCAGCCTTCCAGCGGCACACTAATTGAGTTGTAGGGTCATTGTTTGTTTTCCACGGCACAACTCGCTTTCATAACTGCATTCAATATGTCAGAAAGTGAAATGGAAAGGCCTGACCTTCACTAGCATCCTAGGGATATGGTATGTACATCTAACTATTACAGATTACGCTTATCCCTCTCAAACACGCGGCACACAACACGCACAGGGGACGGGCGTACAGTCGCTCTTGTTCCCTAAAACCAATGAATACAATTAAAATATTGAGTAGAAAAGTGTGCATGCGCATTAAAAACACAAGCCAAGCATAACGCTCTCCCTTTGCTGACATCCAATGTAAACTGCAATTGCAGTGTGGCGTGTGTGTGTGTGTATATGAAAAAGTGTGCAGAGATAATAACAGTGCAAGGTCATTACTTGTACTGGAATCGAACACGACAAGTTCAGACGTGTGCTGTGCTGTGTGCAACATCCATGAACACAAACATACGTTTCTCTGGCCATTGTATTTTCTTTATTAAAAATATAGATACAGTAACAGTAGAATCCCCACACTGTATGTTCCTTCCAAGGTGCTTATTTTCGGCAATAAAAACAAATCAGATCTTTTTGAGGTCATGGATGAGAAGGCAAGGCGTCTGTGCCTTTGTGAGCGTGTCCACGCATGTGTGCATTGTGTCTGCACAATAAAAAGTGTATGTAAAGTGTGGTATGTAGCTGTGTGTATGTGTGGTCGGCAGTGGTGGAAGAAGTACTCAGATCTTTTACTTGAGTAAAAGTAGTAATAAAAAAACACTGTTACAAGTAAAAGTCCTGCATTGAAAATGTTACTTAAGTAAAAGTAGAAGAGAGTGATACAAAATGAGCATCAAAATGTACTTAAAGTACCATACCTAAAAGAACTCATTATGCAGAATGGCCCATTTCAGAATAATATATATTATATTATGTTATTATAATTATTGATGCATTCATGTGTTTCACTTTAATGTTATAGCTGGTAAATGTGAAGCTAATTTTAATGTATTAAAGTAGAAGTATAGCAGAAAATCGAAATACACAAGCAAAGTGCAAGTACCTCCAATTTGGCATGAGTAAAACCACTAGGAACGTAAACTAGGCCACTAGGAACGTCCACTAGGCCACTAGCAACGTCCACCAGAAAGCAACTTCCCATGCCTCTGCTGTCTGCCTGCAGTGGTTGTTATGGTTACACCTATAACCCAAGAGAGAGCCATCCACCATAGGCGGTAGTAATGGTACGCTCAGGTCGTCGTGATTGCCTATGCGGGGGCACTGCCCGCTAACACAGAAGACAGTGTGGGACTAGGGGAGGTTTCCGCTGTGGCTTTGGACGGAGATGAGTCGTCGAGGGAGACGGTGCGAAAGAGAGAGGCTTAAAACTCAACCGCTGTCTCTCTGCAGAAAGAGAGGGGTTAAGACGGAGCACACTGTGTCCAATTCACGCTCTGATAGGCTGGGAAGTAGTCGAATTGCAACCGTAGCCAATCGGCAGCTCTCATTTCCACTATTTATTTTTCCTCTGGGGCTGTATGTCCAACTGTGTCGCCCTTTTTTTTCTGTGATTCTTTTTTTTTTTTCCTGCACTCGCGTGTGCACACACATGGACGCACGCACGCACACACACACACACACATATTCCAAAGTGGAGAGAGAACAAGCAGGCATGACCTGGGATTAGCCAAGGAGAATTTCCCTGAACAAAAATGCGTTTTCCCCAGCCATGTTTGCTGCCGCCAAAGCCAATATTCCACGACCATCTTTGCACTGCTACACACAGCCAATTAGCAGGCCTCTGTGATCGCTGACCTCTCATGCCGACGACACGCGATTACAACATGGTTAGCCGCGGCCTTGGCGAATCCCACATGTACCGATATACTCTGCATTATCTCCATGACTTTAATGGATACAATGTGCAGCGTCGCCCCCTACGTGATACTGTGATCGCAAACTAGAAGCTAACTGTGAAATGTAGAAATGTGAACAACACTGTGTGTGGGGCGCAGACTCACATGAACATGGGGAGCACTTACTGAAACAGAGAACTGGAATAAACTGAATATTATTGGACTGCAATAGAAATGTAATGCAAGTATCATGAATGCCGCCTAGGATATACTGTATATATAGTCCAGGTATATATTCTGTCAAGAGGCTTTCAGATTTCCATCTACTCGGCACGATATATATATATATATGCCTCCAGCTAAGAAATAATTGGAATAAGGTGTTTTTGATTTTTAGCGATCACATTAAAGTGCGTGAATAGCAGTATGACAACATTGCGATTAGTGTTAAAAAACGTGTTGACACCATTTACAACCCACGTACGCTGGCATCCGACTCATCGTGCGCTGGTGAGTGGATGTTCTCAACCGACAGGTGAACAAGGTCTGGGATGGGTGCTCAGCAACCATGGTTCCCCGAGTAGAGTCCCGGCTCTATGACTGACTTATGGAAATGGATGATCATATCACTTCATCCTGTCAGAGTACTTCCACGTTAATGCTGATTGGCTGAAACGGTGACGGCTCGACCCTATCAGCCTTCGCCAGAGGGCATAAGGAAGCAGCTGACCTTCTTTCTCACTCTATTCATACTCTAGTGTTGCGCCAAACTTTGTTGGCAGTTTTCCGTCCTTTGGCACCAAGAAATAGCTTCTGTAAAAGCTGCTCTCCAAACGGGGTTTGACTTCAGAAAGCCCTGATGGATGCTGACCTTGGTGTGCTGACAGGAAGTCTCTACAGAAGTAATGCAGCAGTAATGGACAACGCTATTTTCATTATTATGTCTAAAATGCAATCACGTGGCCAATGAAAATGCCAGCTCTTAAGGCGGCCGTTTCCTCCATCTGTCCCGGCAGCTTAACCTTCAGTTTTACTTGTAAAAGAAAAACAGCCAAGTAGAGAGTATAGGGAGGAACTATAACTGGTATATATATATTTCTGCATATACACCTAACATAAACGCAAGGAAGATCAGTATGAGACAATAAGATAGAGGCTGTGATCCTTAATACCGAGAAGGCTATCGTGTGTTTCCCACATCAATCCTTGATGTGTCTTCTTTTCTGTTCTCCTTTGTTGTAGGGACGTCTCTCCGACCCTCGACCGACCCTCTGTTAGATCCAAGGGTCATGATGTAACAATTGACATGACTCTTACATGTTGAAGGCCTCTTCTTCTTTTTCTTTCATTGCACACACACATACACACACACACACACACACACACACATACGCCCTTAAACTAAGAAATGAAGACCAAAAGTACAATATGACAAAGCCATAATAACACCAATGAAAAAAGTCATTTTCACACGAGTCACAGCCAAACATGTCCGTGAAAGACTGTATACTCAACTTTGTAAGTCACTTCACGTCACAACTAATCTCGGATCCAGACGTTTGACAACGCTATAGCCAAACTTCTGGGGGGAGACTACACAGAGAGGGGTGGAGTTACGTCTGGGTTTCCTGTTTTGTTTATGGAGATATTCGAGACACACTCATTTGAGAGTGTCAAGATGGAGGTTTCAGAAGACGATTTTAATAAATGTATTAGTTAGACCTCCAATATGATGAGCTGCGGCACCACTACGGCACTGTAGAAGAGTCGAGTAATCGGTGCACACTGCTGGGGCATCGTCTCTTATGACAACAGATTCCGTTAGCTATTAGCTATTCCGATAGCTAACCCTCCGCAGCTATTGCCTGGTAGTAATTTGCTTATTTTCTTTATTGAAAAATCGAAGCCATGACAGCATAATCAACAGACATATAACCTTTTTTTTTTTCTACTCCCTTCCAATCGATGGTCAGCCATATCACATTTGTTGTCGTTCCGCCCCCCGGAACATGATTGGTCGAAACAAATTAAAGCGAAAGAAAGTGAAACGCCCCATTCACACAGATTTGAGCTCGTCTGCTTAACACCTAAGGGGGGACATGTTGCCTTGCATGGTTGAAACCACCGTCGGTGTATGAATGAATGTGAGGCAATGTAAAGCTCTTCGGATAAAAGCGCTATGTAAATGCAATCCATTTACCATTTGCCTAAGGTCTGATTTGTGAGACTACGTCACAACAAATGTCCTTTTTCTTTCCACTCTATAACACATAAACACACACACACACACACAAACACAAACACAAACACACACATGTACACATAGATGCAAACACTTCACAAAAGAAGAAGACCCTGTATAAAATGAACAATGATCTCCAGGCCCCTTCCTATCTCGTCCATCTTCAGTCCACTCTGCTCCGCAGTTCCTCCACGTTCCACGTTCTGCCTGAAGGAGACGGGGAGACGGTTACATACATGTATTACAATGTACTCGCGGCTCAACTGTATCAGGTTGCCACGTACAGAATAGAGAATGAGAGACGGGGATAGGGGGGAAAAAAAGGGGATAGACGCGGGCAGCGAGAGCAAAAAGTGAGAGAGAGAGAGAGACCCAAAGACATGAAGCGACAGGGAACCTCCACAAATGTGCCACACACTACTAGTCAGAAACCCCACACACAGACGCACATCACTGCACTGTAACGAGTGCAGCGGATCTCAGCCCAGCTCCTGCCGCAGCATCATCCCCTAAACACTGTCTGTGTTCCTTCGAGATGAGTTGCTGAGCCACCTCCACCAAGCAGGTTTGTTGTGTGCAGGATATTTGATTCTACAGAATGACTCAATAGCTCACAATAGGAGAAAAACTGTATTAATCCCAGGGGGCAAGCATGGATTATTGCATTAACAAAAACTAATATAATAATAATCAATTCTAATGATTAAATGAAATCGTATTTGATTAACGGTGAGGGGTAGTGGTGGATCAAAAGTAGCTCTCTCAACCACTTTCCTTAAAAACTAAAAAAACAACATTTTCTCCTAGTTGTTTCTTGTGGCTTCTTTAAAAAAAAAAAAAATTAAAGCGTGTTTTATGTGCGTGTGTGGGATGTGTTAGGGTCTGAGCAAGTGCGTGTAACTAAGATGGTTGCGTGGGGTGGGGGTCGGCATGGGAGGTCGGGGAGCTAATGACTTAATCAATGAGGTGACATACAGTATGACCCCTTAACTCATGCTGTACACATGCAGACACGGCATCGACCGATGCACACACACACTCATGCGGCTTGGGTAACCACAGCCAAATCCAATATGAATGGTTTTCTTTACATGCTCATTATGTACATTTTGTGCATGTTTGCTGTTGTTTTAGTTGTGTTTTAAAGGTCTTTCGTGCAAATTTGTAATTTCATTTTGACAGTTTGAAAGAATCTCAATCCCTCAGAGAGCCACATGCATTTCTCTCCAGAATTTTGCTGAAAGCCCATCATGTTGTCATGCGTTCATTTTCTGCACATAACTATTTTATTGCATGGCTGAGATGAGTTGGAGTTGTATGATTCTCCAACAGACAGGAGTCACTGCAAGACTTTTTATGGCCGTCTGCCGTGGTGTGGTGATGGACTCACACTTTGCTGGTGGTTATCGCTGATAGGGAAGTGTGATGATTGGTCCACCTCAAGGGCAATGATTGGTCACTTTATGTGGAAATGTTGCAGTGATTGAACAAATATGGTAGCTTGCACAATTTTGCAGGGATTGGTTGAAGTTGCAAGAATCTATGCAATCGCAAAATCACAAAATCCCGGAGGGCCTGGATAATACTCTCATATTTTAATGTGAAGAACCATCCTGACCCTTTGTTTTTGGTTCAGCTGGTTAGTGCTGCTGCACTATAGAGTCACGTGGGGTCTTCAGATGGCTCCTCAATCGTCATATGAAGGCCAGAGGAAGGTCTCACGGCTAGGTTCGGGAAAACCTCAAGACGTGTCCTTTTTCCCCCATGAAACTAATCTGGGAATGAATAACCACCAGCCTGGTCTAGATGACCATAACACTCGGACGGATACTCATTTTCATTTATCTTGTACTTTATCTCAATAACTTCTTATCTAATAATGGTAAATGACAGCTTATCGTGAAAAATGCGTTTCTTTGCAGCTCCCACATGCAATTAGTTGCATTGAATATTTCATATTCCATTTCTACGGTTTAAATCTTAATACTTTTGTACATAAAATCACCCATTCATTTTTAATTGCCATGAACACAATGAAAAAGCACCCGAACCAGAGGCCATGAGGTTCATCTCAGAACAGAAGCAATTGTGCACAGTACCTTTGAGTGGCAGTTACAGTAAATGTGCAGCTACAACCGTGGACCGTATAGCTTTGTCTGAGCGCTAATTATACCCCATTAGCATTCCACCATCTGTACAGAAAAACTGAAGAAAAAAGAAACAAACATTACAAGAACGAGGTCTGATGTAATGGGTAAATAAGAATGAGAATTAGACTGCGATTAGTGAGCCTTATAAGGCATGACTGTAAATACAGTGCTATCAGGAGAGTTTTTACATTTAGAGCATTTGGCATTTGGTTTTTGTGGTTAGCACAGAGCTACACAGTACCACACAGCTACACAGTACCACAGAGCTACACAGTGCCACACAGCTACACAGTACCACAGAGCTACACAGTACCACACAGCTACACAGTACCACAGAGCTACACAGTACCACACAGCTACACAGTAGAGGCACCTGAGCATGGCGTCTACATCACAAGTTCACCTTCTCATGTTTTGGCTGGCGAGTCATGAAAAACAGAATCATTTCAGGAAACTCGGCATGCACATTGACAACCAACAAATGAGCTCACACATTGCATGCCCTCCCTGCCCTCATACTGTTTACAGCATAGCTAAATATGCTCCATATGTTAGTGTAGATATGTTATGTGCCTGCGTCTTTGCATCTGTGTGTGGCTTTTGCTCATATGTGCCAAACAATGAACAGATAGAAAGTATAGGAGGTAAACAGAGCAGACAGCGAGAGAGCGCACTCGCGGGAATGCCCCGCGTCCCCCACCACCTTCGTTAGACTCTTTGTAATTAAGCCAATTAAGCAAATTAATTAGCACACCGGAACAACAGAACAGTCCCTCCGAGACCTGCAGAGAATGACAGGGGTTACTTTAAAAACACTGCCATCCCACATTAACACACACAGCTGCTTATCGCCGTGTATTTACAGAGCTACTCATGCACACACACACACACACACACACACACACATAATCTCGTTCGCTGTTTCATCTCTCTGAGATAAGAAGCCCAGATGGTACAGGTGTGGTCTGGTTGTCTTGCACCTGAGACGGTCTGCAGGCATGGACATAATTAGTGGCGATTGTGGCAGATGGACACAGATAGTCCAGTAGGAAAACAGCGTGGATACTTCATGAGCAGTCTTCTCCTTTATACACAAACATTGCTGGCTTAGTCCCCCTGTTGTTGTTATTGAAAGAAATTCCCAAATACCATCCTACAGCTGCAATGCTATGTTTATGGATCTAGAATGCGTGTAATAGAATATAGAGACAGTTGACACCAGTGAAATCCACCACAGTGTCCATATTTTAAATTTGTCAAACAATATAGCCTACTGTATATACTGAGTGCTGTGGCCTGAAGTGCAGTAGCACAATGTCAACAAATGTTTACTGCAAGTGGAGAACTAAACATTCATTTTAAAATGTGTAATTTTTGTATAGAGATAGAGACAAATAGAGTCAAATATATTTTTGTCTCTTTTAATCGACTCTAACCTGTACTTGAGGTTGTGGCACTTAGATTTTCCATCTGGATCAAGTATTATCTTATGATCCATGCGTTTCACTCTCATTTTTGTTGGGTATGATTTTACTTTTTGAAAATGATGTTTTTTGTCATCTTTTGAGAGCACATCTTTTTCGAGGGAACATAGAATTTTGGCAGAGGCGTTTATCATTTAGAGAATAAAAAAGGACGTTCTCAGAGGCACAGACGTGTCCAAGTCATTTGAAAAAAAAAATAAAAGAAGTGCTCATCTAAATGTGAAGAACTGAGGGAACGATCTATTTTTAACTCTATAATGGCTCATAGCCCTACGCTCACCCTCTCCTGGGGAAGCAGAGACAGCCTCACAGCTGGCTGCACCAGTGTGTGTTTGTCTGGTGGTTAAAAACACCATTTAAACACATTTGAAGTTCCTCTACTAATTAACGATGAAATCCTAGTGGGGATTTAAAAAAAAGAAAGAAAAGGAAGTATTTATAGAATGCGACCAACCCTATTGGCTACGTCTCATGCGTGCGTGGTTCCTGTTGCATATTGTTGTTTATAATACTGTGAAATGTATTTTCACAAGGAGAGCATATCATTGCGGACATATTGTTGAGAAAATAAGCCAGATACAATCAGGCAGGCCTTAACATTTCAGAAAATAGGACATGGGAATTACAAACGTGTGAGAAATTGTATGACTGGCACAGGTAATATTAAAATGTAATTTTAAAATGTGTTTAAAGCTTTTTAAGATGTAACAGTTTATTTATCTTAACCAAGCCACGTTTGTTTGAAGCATAACCCATTATGTAGATGGATGGTTTACACAAAGTTGTTCATTTTACCAGTAAATACATCTGGAACTCAAACTTAACAGCATGAGGTGCTTTTATTTCACAATTAGTGAGTGCATGAGCTTTTAAACCACAGCTTGAAACATTGAAGTTGTTTGGCTAAAATCTGTTGTTTGTTAAATATGCATAGTGGATGTGTAATGTAAGTTTGCATCAGGGATCGAAAAAAAAGAACACCATAACACTTACACTTAACTTTGTACAGTATGTACCTAGGTCATGGATGTGATTACATATCTTAATGTGCTGATTATAATGCATCGAAAACAAACAGCAACAAATATGTCCATCACCACACACGCTCAAGAGAGTGCTAGCATGCTAGCATTTACCACCTGCTCTGACTACAATCATCTACAAACAATAAGCCGGTTTATGCGTCCTTGGCATTGGAGGAGCCCATTAAAAGCCACTTTAGGTGGCGTGTGGCAGGAGCTGGCGCCCAAGGTGGGGCCTCTCCAATCAAGGAAAGAACACAGAAGCCTCCCAGCACCAGCCCTTCCCCCTGATGGCAGTGACAGCTGCCGGTGGAACCCAGTGGAGCACGGGGCTCCATCTGTGGCTAGCCGCCCCTGCATCCAGCCTGGAGCAGCCCAAGGCCTCATGCTCCAGGAGGGAGATTGGAGTAGTGCCTGGTCGCCCCGGAGGAGGGTGGCCCTAGCGAGGGCTGTTCCAGGCCCTTTGAGGGGCTACCACCACGGCCCAGCTGTCAAGCCTCACCCAGCCCATTCAGGAGTAGGTTCCAGCCTCAATTTGTTGGGGGCATGTGGAGTGTGTGTGGTTGGTGGCTGGTTTATGCAGCCTCATCTGTATTATAATTATTATTATTATTATTATTATTATTATTATTATTAATATTAATAATAATAATAATAATATGTATAAGGTACATAGAGAGA
>OMKP01080976.1:0-14340 GCA_900302375.1 Bathygadus melanobranchus
ATTTATATTAACAATATTAATGACATTGATATTAACAATATTAATGACATTAATATTAAAGAAATTTTTCTCTTTGAAACATTATTTACATTTCAAACACTAGTAACCATTTGTATATTGTGCGGTAGGTATATGGATATAAACACTTCTTGTTCTCGTCTCGATCTAAATATATCAGGTAGGTGTTACCTATATATTAATGTCATGTGTAGCTGCACTGCCTATGAACAGCCAATGTGTAGAGAGGATGGTCAATGGTTACCTTTGCCACCGGCACCCTGTCCACCAGGCTTATTGTAGAGGTAGATGTCACCATCAGGCAGGCCACTGCACGCATGGAAGTAGTGCTGCAAACAGGGGACAGAACGGCTTCACAATGAAGCCAAAACACCACAGATGTAGTCTGGCCAGCAGGATGTAGACTGTGGGGATAAGCCTGCCATTGGCCTGCTAGTTCAGTCTGCGTTCTCCTCCACTTCCACTATCTGCACGTTGCCGCTTTCAAAGTCCCTGTCGCTACGTGAAACGACAGCAACAACCTCCGAGCTAGCAACCTGCACGCTGAAAACATCTTTTACTGTTTTATCTGATGTGTTCTTTTGCGGGGATTTAGCCATTTTAATGGCAGGGCTCGTCTGCCCACATGCAAATGTTCCACTTGAATGTTTTGCCAGGAGGATCAAAACCTACAAACCAAAGGGTTTACATATGTGAAATATTCACAGACAATATCAATGACAATTCCCATTGTATTGTGTTTCCCTCAAAGCTGTACATCACAGTCTAGCAGTAAGTGGTGGCTGCGAGGGGTGCGGGTATTTACCTTGAAGTGGTGTGCTGTGTTGCTGTCGGTGTATTTGGGTAAGTGCAGGAAGATGAGCAGGTTCTGTCTGAGGTAATGCGCGACTGCCGGCAGGATGGACGAGCTGTACTGTGGCAGGCTGAACTGCATGACTTCGTTGGAAGGGGAGCCCAATGGTTGGATGAACTGTGCATTCAAATAATGACATTTTAGCATTGTGTCATATTGGGGCACATTTTACAATCGTTGAGCAGGGGCAGCGTCTCGGGGATCTGCTGTAAAGGCTGCTTCCAAGTATTAGATGGACATTGTGCTCTACACAGGGATTAGCCTCACCCAAACCCTGGGGACGATCACCCATATACAGCCATTGCATATACATATAACTTACATACAAACACAACCTATTCCTGTCACCATTTACTTGATGTTCTATTCTGACTACTGCAGACTTTTCACTTTTCACAGACTTCCACTGCAGTGTGACTGAAAATGAATACAAATTAATTCATACATGTTGTGGAGTGTGTGTTGTGAGCCGCGTTACTTCCAGGGCACTAACTAGATAACTGTGATGATTCACATCAGGTACATCGTATATCCTGATGCTAAACGGGCAGCGGAGGAGACTGAGATCTGACTGGGTTCACCTCAACATCAGAGGGGGTGAGCTTGCAGTTTCGGACCAGCATGACCGTGATGATGTCCAGAGTGGTCTCGTCCAGACGCTTGCGTAGCAACTTGACCAGCTCGTCGGTAATCTCTGGGCCTGCAAAGAAACGAAAAATAAATCATGACACCATGACATGTAAATGGTAAATGGATTGCATATATACCGCCTTTATCCAAAGTGCTTTACATTGCCTCACATTCAGCCATTCATACACCGACGGCGGTGTCAACCATGCAAGGCAGCAACCAGCTCGTCAGGAGCAGTTAGGGTTAGGTGACGTGCTCAGGGACACCTCGATACTTTGCTGGGGAGAGCCAGGGATCGAACCAGCAACCTTCCAGGTTGCCAGACAACCGTCTCTACCTCCTGAGCTAGTGCCGCCCCGACATGTAACGTACATTTAGGAGAGAGCTCTCAGAACAACATATATATTGAGCTGTCACATGGGCATTGAGGGAATCGGTCCTTAACTAAATGTTTCTCTTGAGGTTGTTATTTGGTACCAATGTTGGACGCCTACATGTGCTCCAAAATGAAGTCATTATATGCAGGCAGATGAGATGTTTCAGTATAACATTGGTACTTAGGACGTCTGTAACGTTTAGCGTCAGCAACACGCAAGGCAGTGGTTCCCAACCGTGGTGTCGGGGACCCACTTGGGGTCCCCTGATATGCATATGAGGTCACAGGAGATTGCTGACATAAACGATAGATATTTGATGACCCATTTTAGCATAGTGTGTAGTAGAGCGATGCGATGACGTTCACCAGGACATAGATATTACCATGGATATTATTATTATTGTGTGCGTGTGCATATCGTATATCCAGTGTACTCGCCTGCGTCCCCGACTCCATGCACCAGCAGTAGGATGTGTTTGTCTACCAGACCGACCGGCCGAGAGCTCTCCATAGAAGACCTCTGATACTGGTGAGGAAGACGACAAGACAACACAACCTTACTGTCCACACGAGTAGTACAGCAACGATTCATTTAAAGCATTACTGGAATACACATCAATTGTTTGTGTTAATAAAGCAATTCATTCACCAGTAAGGAACCTCATTTAATAGATACATTTTCCAAGGAAATGAAAAGGAGTGTATATAGCTTTAAAATAGCTCTGGGATGCTTTTGGTTTAACAAAAAAGCTTTAATGGCTAACAAATACTTGTAAGAACGGGTACATTTGGAGGGCATGTTTTATCCTGTTGATTCACTTTGCTCACATTCAACTCCTCTGATGGCTCCTGGCTCCTTGAAAGTCCCAGCGAGCGACTGGCATAGAGGTTGCCCTCCATGTCACAGAACTTCCCTGCTTGAGTCTCACAGAGTCTGGTGGGGGTCGAGGAATGTACATATGATGCATTTAAAAAAGGTGCCGTAGGTAAGATTAAAGATATTTGATGCCATAGATCAGCTGAAGTCAAAATATCAGTTTCTAGTTGACAGCGCCTGCCTCTGTATGAGACCCTTTAGATTTTAGACCGCTCCCGGCTCATTTCTGACCAATCAGAGCATCTCTTCCCTGATTGGTCGGGGAATCAATCTTGCCTGTCAATCACAGGTGCGTGAATTTGTTTCAAAATCTTGCTCTCTTCTGCTCACCCTCTTTACAGCCCCCAAGTCCTACCTACGGCACCCTTAATCCCATACAATGACACTAATGTAATAACATACACTAAACAAATGAAAAGAAGCCAACTGTGGTGGTGTCAACCTGAGGTAGAAGACAGATTTGGTGGTCCGCTCCTGGTAGACAAACATGTTCTTCCTGTTGACCACGCAGAAGGAGTTGAGCACAGAGCGCAAGGCCTGGATTGCTGCAAACAAGGGAGGTGGGAGGAGGACGGTATATTATTACTGCTAAACATACAGGCAAAGCTAGAGTTAGTTGGCAAAGTGAACAAACAATATATGTAAATACATTAGAAATTAGGTTACAAAAAAACAAAATCTACAACGTCTGCTATTTGTTATTGCCATCACAATGTTACATCTGAACTGCTTTGGAGGTAACGTGTGCAAACACTAAGCCTGCTAACACAATAAAGCATATGTACTCTTTCTGATCTGGCGAGGACATTTCTGAGTGCATGAAAAGCATAAACCCAAAGATATCAAAGAATCAGTGCGGCTGACCTCGTGACACGCCCATGTTGGGCCCCATCTTGAGGCGTGGGTGGATGTGGATGATGGTGCTCCACACCACGTCGCAGGCAAAGTATCCGGGGATGAACTCCATGGTGGCTGCCAGGTAGTCTCGCGGCTGGTAGTTCTCCTCGTTGGTGTAATCTGTGTACATCAAAAGGTACAGAGTGACCGTTCCGATCTCGCAAGTTCACATTCTGTTTCTCTCTGAAGATCCGTCTGGCCAGGCTTCACATTATCCGCTTGTGGCCGAAACCACAGTGGTTCGGACCAATCAGTGTCCTATGAGGAACTACTGGCATCTACGGGGCGCTGTGATAGACAGACGGCTCATCCAATCACCTGCTAAGTTGAAGGAGTTTCAAAGGACGACCTCCCAGATGGTTCTGTGTAACAAACCATCTGTTGCATCAGGTTAGCAAACTGGTGAGATCCTTTATTTTGCCTGAAAACTTCAAAATCAGTTCTGCAGTTCAGAGTTCTGCAACAGTTACACACGAAAGCCTGTCAGTGATATTTAGTGGTGGTCCTCCGTCATCACCATCACTACATGCAGTATTTATTTCAAAGGGAAGAACATTTATAGTCGCATATTATATTAAGATTGAAGCATGTTGCTTATTTTAGCTGGGAATGTTCTGCTGTTTTCTTTTTATCTTTTAACAAACTGACAAACAGTCTAAAGTTAGGGGAGGGAACGTATCCGTCACAGAGGCGAACCTCACCGTCCGCGTTGGCATGCTTCTGCCTGTAGAGGGAGTCGTTCTTCCAGATGTCCTCCTCGCTCTCCGCCACCAGCAGTGAGTTGCACACGTGGCTGTCATGCAGGTCCTGCAACAGCATGCGCTGCACAGCACAGAGACAGACGCTGACCGCAAAGACGGAACAAGAGCTGATCTAGACGTGTTTACCTTCATTGTTTTCTATCGTCTTTAGTCCAGGTGGAACCCATAACGTCTACGCTTATCCGATAGCTAAGGTTGTAATCGAACCCGTGTCGCTATAAGGTCTATCAGCTTCAGGGTTAGGGTTAGTTGAGGCCATCCCATAGTATGCCCTACTCTTTGGTATACCTTTTCTGTGTAGCCCTATGTTTGTTTCCTGAATAGAGGCATCTTGGTTCCT
Source organism: Bathygadus melanobranchus (assembly GCA_900302375.1). Lineage (NCBI taxonomy): Eukaryota > Metazoa > Chordata > Actinopteri > Gadiformes > Macrouridae > Bathygadus > Bathygadus melanobranchus. The sequence continues at coordinate 4,753 of OMKP01080976.1, forward strand.
TAGCACCTATATGGCACTACACCGTCACTCAAATCCCTGAAGGGGCTTGGTGCACACCCATTTATGCATTTGTAGGGTTATAACTAACCCTAACCCTAACCCTCCATCCAGCAACCACTATTAAAAACCTATACTACTCATCTGCTAAGCTACTAGCAATAATTTGTCTGGTTGTAGAAGAAATCGGTAGCATAGAAAACACAGAAGAGAACCCAAGAGCCCAGGAACGCTTAGGAGTGTGTGAGGACAGCCGTCGGCGTGACAACCAGCGCCTCGCCACAATACCTGATTGACGACTCTGCAGATATCGCTGATCTTCCGCACCATCACCTGATGCAGCTCGGGTTGGTCTCTGCTTTTCTCCAACTCGTCTTTGTCCTCTGGGAAGCTCCTACGGAAAACAGAAGGCATGGAGTCAAGACATCGCTAAGGAGACAACGTCTCGACGGTCATCTCTGCGGTCCAAAGGGGCGTCTCACCGAGAGTGGGAGTAGACCTCCACCCTGTCCTGGTGGATCCTCACGATTAGCCAGAAGTTGGGCATGAGTAAAACCTTGTGCTCCTGTTCGTCCACAGCAGGGCTTTCGCTCTCAGGGTCGCTACTGCCACCATCATAACCTTTCCACGAAGGATCAACAAAAAACAAAAAAATCAAGATAATTTAAAAATCGCGTGTTGAAGGAAATCGCGCGTCCGTAAAAGGGAGCAATAACTACTTAATAAATGTGAAGGTAATGCTGAACTTTTAATACCTTTACTAATACTAACATTAATACTAATGCTATTAATGTTGAAGGCAGCAGACCAATTGTCTCATATTATCTACTATCGCCCATACCTAACATGTCAGAATCAAGACTTCCTTGGCTGGAAACGACACTTTGGACCCGGTTAGGTCTCAGTTTCCCACTACCTGTGGGAACAGAACACTGTATCAAGGATGTGGTCTGCTCATCATTAGCACGTGGTAGGGCTGCACAATGATAGCTGGAATGATGATCACTACTCAGTTTGGTCAATATTGTGATCACAATTATCACCATTATTCATCTATTTTGGGGAAAACCTATTTTGGTTTATTGCACTTCATAAATGTATTTTATAAACCAATAAATAACTAAACTCAAATGTACAAATCTTCACATGAATTCAGTCTTTAGGCTCGAAGAAAGAATAATAATAAATAAATAAAATCAATTTAAAAAAAAAGTATTGCCCCCACAGCCACGATAAATGAATTATGGAGGCCAATATTGACATTGTGATTAACATACGGTTAATTGTGCTGCACCTACCACATACACATGCAAGGGCTTGTGTTCAGACCTAGAGACTATGTCTCCGGTGTCTACGTCTACATGGCTGGATAGCGACATGCTTTGCTTACTTTGTTCAGAGTTTACCCTTAACTTGCTGTCTTCTTGTACATAATCATGCTGTGTTACACAGCACATTTAAAGGAAAACCAAAACACCATGTTTAAGATTGCTGCTCAGGCTTTTGCTCTGTTGCACAAGCCACTCCCACTTACTACAATCAGATTTGGGGGGGTGTAGCCAGAATGTTTGATTGACATTACCTGGTACCTGGCTGTTTTGGATTAGCATGTGCTTAACCATAGAGGGCCATTTGAGTGCATCTTTATGTGCCTAATTTATCTATGTTTTTAAAACTTGCATTTAATTGCATCCAAGTCAAGATCTGGACCAGGATCAATCCACAACACTACTATGTAACCCACTGCCATCACCTTTCATCTAAAATACATTGTTTTAAGGTTTGGTTTTCCTTTAACAATAACACTTTGACAGCTTTTATTAAACAAATAAAACTTTGTATAAGTTCATCTTGATCCGTGATATTATATGACCGCTGCGATGAAGTGGAGGTCACTCACAATGGGTGGCTGACTGCACAGACTCCGTCAGGCTGACGGAGGACGGGGTCTTGGGGGGCGAGGCAGGCTCCGGGCACTGCTCGGCACTGCTGGGTCCTGGCAGAAGATAGGGGCTGTTGGGCGACTTGATGGAGGAACTCTGTGAGTGGAAGCCTTCTGAATGCTGCTTGACTGCTTTGACCACATCCGTGGATCCAGACGCCGGGTTGCTATCTGTGGTAGCAGGCTTCATCTCTTCTCCCTGCCACAGTGTAGACTTACGGTCACTCAAATGGAAATCATTTACCCACACAATACATATACAAGTTCACCTCCATGAGAAAGGTAAAGTGAAATATACCTCATAAGGATCACCCTCTCTCATCGATTTCAACGGATGTCTCTTAAGTGTTTCAGATAAGCGCCTAGCGATGCCTCACCCAAACCAGTAACTGCAAAATCTGTGTTCTTACTGTCATCAACTGTTGATGACTTACTTTTTGATGTTACAGTCTTCTACTGTAAAACAGTAGAAGACAACGCCAGTTACCTCGCTTTCTGCGTCCGTCGTTCCTGCCTGCGTTTTACTCTCCGTTACTTTGCAGATCGAAGCCTGACTAGACCTGGACTTGTCTCCAGCACTTCCCTGGCCGGCACACAAGTCCAGTTGTCGGCGGAGGTCGGCCACGTTGTCCGGCTTGGCCTTGCCAGCCAAGGTCCGCCGACTCAGGGACATGTAGTGGAAGTTGTCTTGTTCACCGTTCAATACATATCCATGGAAGGACGTTCTCCGGAACTCCTGTGGCAGGAAACAGTATGTTGCGTTATCGCCTGCGGTCTCGCTTCACAAAAATGCTGAAGATGGTCTTCTGTGACATACCAAGAGAGGGCTACTTATTTGATCAACTGTGCAGCGTAACAAATGTTACAGATTTCAGATCTGTGTGGTACACGCCCGTGGACTGAGCAGCACTTGCCTGTCTGAACTTCTCGAGGGACTGCTCTGGGCCGAAGACGAACTGCAGCGGGACGGTCTCGTGCCGGCAACACATCCGACCACTGGAGCGCATGACGTGATCCGCCACCTTCTGCAGCACAGCCGAGCTGATGGCCTGGGAGCGTCTCAGCGCCGACACGATCTCGTCCTCCAAGAGCCAGCGCATCTGGAACAGAGCAGGTGGTTTCAACAAGGAATAATTCAAAGCCGGCCTCTCGGATACACACAGCTCTTTGTGTCAGAAGTAAATCATCATGTCTTGAGCATACATGTATACACAACATGACCTTCTGACGTGACATTCTATCATGATAAGACATTGACTGTGTCGATGTATGAATACTGTGTATGTAGTTCACCTGACTGAAAAGTACTGTATGTACGCCTATGGCACCTCATTTAACCGATGATCTAACAAGCATCAGCATTGTTTTGCCCTTAAAATCCCTACCTACCCTAAACCTAAAGGTGTTTGCACACTGCCTAACCCTCATCCGACAACAACCAATGGGCATGACCCACTGGCCCGATGTGCGTGTTTGTTGACATTTGTCGGGGCAGTGAGCAAGCACCTTCAGTGTAGTTCCATGGGCAGTAATACCATGTTATGATAGGACCTTATAAGAAACGAGGCACGGCCGTGGGAAAGGCATACAACTACTGAAAAAGCATTCACGTGTAGGACCGGGAGGGGAAGGATGATAGGGACAAAACACCAACCTCCTCCATTGTAGCCAGCAAAGCCAGCTTCTGTGGCATTGGCAGTTTGGACAGAGAATCTCCAGCGACCCTGTTGAAAAGACACCAGGGTCATATTCTATTACATATTTTATACAGCGTTCGGATGAATGGTCACTCGGTGAGTCCAGGCACCCGTTAACGTTGGTTCCTCTGAAGTCATCCAGCCCGCACATCAGCTCCTCGTCTGAGCGGTAGGAAGAGGGCTGTCCCGGCGAGCGGTTCAGAGACACACTGCTCTCAGAGGTATACCTGCAGACGTATTTTAACAGTACACCGTACAAGAGTCAATGGGTTTGGGTTGGATTTGTGATCGAAAATGTTTTGCCAAGAGCTGTTGCAGAGAAGTGTCGCTGTCGTAATACTGTTATTAAAAATGTAAACACCTTGTTGAAATATTGTTCTTGTTTGCGTCTATAAACTAAACCACAGACAAGTAGACTGAAAATACAAATGTGAATCAAATAAAATTAGCATTAGCTGCACTAGCATTTACATTGAGGGCATTCAGCAGACACTTTTGTCCAAAGCGATTTACAATAAGTACATTTGTCCAAAGAGAGTGAAACAACGATATATACAGCACCAGGTGAAATGAATGTTAGACTGTGGCCATTTTCATGTATTCATTGATTCATTATTTTGTGTATCGTGTATCTCATTCCGATGTACCTGTTGTGATAGAAGTCTGCCATGACTTCAATCTCGGGTGGGAGCGTCAGGACAAAAATGTCCAAGGTGACGGAGAGCTCGTTCAAGTCCACCGTCTGAAGGGCCTCTGTGTTGTCCAGGCAGGAAAACACCTCAGCTGAGATCACAGGACAACAACTGTAACTGCATGCTCGGGGTGAGTCAGATGTACAAACCTGCATATCTCTGGTGGACAATTCATTTAGCCAATGTAGATTCATGTCAGGTTTTCGTAAGATTGAATTAGCGTCACCTTACAAAAGTGACATATTTTCATAACCTTTCGAGACGAATGGAAATGGATAGAAAGAGTCTAGTGTCAACCTCTAGATACTAGAAGTTGGTGCAGTAAATGAAAAGGCCCCCTGGTTTCCTGTTTGCTTTATTCTCCCTTATTCGTCTTAACAGAGCTGAAGTTATGTTGTGGTTTTGGCCAATAAAGCACCACTTACACAACTGTCCAGGGTTATTCAATAAAGACATTAAATACATACTTTATAGGACAACCAAACCCCCTTACCCCACCTTTGAAAATGCGTTTGTTCGGGGGCAGGGCAGCCCTTTCAATTCACTTTCAATAAGCAGAGGACAGGTGTGTTGCATCAACGCTTAATCAGCAGGTACCAGCGGCTAACCATATCAGCCAATCAGAGGTTAGGCATGCAAGAGCAGGTGTTTAACCTAAAGAGAGGGAGACATCTAATGCAAACCAATGCACAAGGGCTTTGGTTCATGACCAGGTCATGCACTCACCGAGGCAGGTGGGTAGCGTCTGGATGGGCGTGGATCCGTGACAGCTCTTCAGGTTGACAGAGCAGGTGAGGTGGACAAACAGAGGCGGCATCTCCTGGGAGTTGGCCTCGGGTTCCAGCGGAGAGTCCCCGTCCAGAATGCTGAACGAGTCGTCGTCGTCCTGGTTGACGGTGTTGGAGTCCGACAGGGACCTGTTGTCCTCCTCACCCTCGCCCTCGTCCGACTTCACAACACCGCCCACCTGGTACTCCACCTCCAAATCGGTGTCGCTCTCGGTCACGATGCTGCATCCTGATAGGTTTGCTGCACGCAGGAAAAAAAGGATAATTAATAATAATAACTAGCCATCAGTTTAAATTAAAAATAGTTAGGTTTGGTGCTATACTCTGTTCCAGGTCTGATTTAATATTCAGGCCTTAATGACCAACGTACGACAAAAGGTATATATTGTCCAAGTCGCTTTGGATAAAAGTGTCTGCCAAATGCCCTAAATGTAAATGTAAATGTAGGAAGTAGATTACTTCCGGGACAGCCCGTCTTGGTTTATGTCTCATACATCATCCGATGTATGTCGTAATATACTGTTTTTGTGTTGTTTAATCCTGGTGAGCTGAAATCAGTGGATCATCTATTATGTTTCATTGGAACAACATTGGAACTCATTGGAACTCATTGGAACAACAGATCCATTTGGCATCAAAAAGGTGCCACTGGTTTAAAAAATTGGCATCTGAAAATAAAATGAAAGCTCTGAAACAATAATATGTTTTGAAACAAAGGCAAACAATGTTTGTTTTTAACTGTTTGCCACAGCTATGCACATTGACGTGATTTAGCCATTATAAATATGTGTGTTTTCCTTTCATTTAGAACAGAATAGTGATTTTAGAAGCATCAGTATCACCATCCTCAGTGGCTGGATCCGGCTCAGAAACCAATTCTTCACTGGGTCTCCTCTCGCCTCCATCAGAATCCTTCTGTATTACAGAACAAACATGTTACATGCCACACATCTGACAGCTGCAATAGCATGCTCACTGAACGAACACAGCAATATCATATTGTGACTGGGCAAGGGGCGGCACATAGTCAGCACCCACACTCTGCCAGACTTCTGACAGATCAGCACCCTGGCTAGCTCCACTACCTGGGGGGAAACCTGGTCAGCAGCCCCCTGGCTAGCTCCACTACCTGGGGGTAAACAGCACCCTGGCTAGCTTCACTACTTGGGGGCGAAACAGCACCCTGGCTAGCTGCACTACCCGGGGAGAACCCAGGCCAGCAGCCCCCTGGCTAGCTCCACTACCTGGGGGGGAACCTGGTCAGCAGCCCCCGGACTAGCTTCATTAACTGGGGGGAAACAGCCCCCTGGCTAGCTGCACTAACCAGGGGTGAAACGAGACACGCACGCACGCACGCACACGCACACACGCACACACGCGCACACACACACACACACACACACACACAGTAAGGAACCCACTTCCAACCCACCTCATTCTTTGATGTTGGTGGACAGTAGAAGAAGTAGTGGGGGCTAGACGGCACCATTTTGAAATACTGCGATCCAATTTCAGTAAACTTGTCCTGGTGAAAACAAGTTTTAATGTTTAGTAATGTAAAACATTTCTATACACAAAACAAGATACGTGTCCACATAAAACCACTAGTTGTGCCTGAACTCTCCGCACACACCGGTGAGGACTACCGAATGAATAGAAATATTAAACACCTGTATGATTTTGTGGAGATCGGGGTGCACCTCACACGTGTGCTGCGTCTTCAGCAGAGACACAAGCAGTTCTTGGTTCTTGTATTTCTTACTCTCCCCCAGGATTAACGGAGACGCTGGCTCAGACGACTCTTCTCTTGATTCACCTCTTCCTTTCGCCATTTCAACACTGGGGAGAACCATGTATTAGATCTATTAGAGATAGTCAGTGCCCAACACATTTTAATACTGAAAGACAAAAAGCAAATGTAAAATGTATTAAAATTATAAAAAGGTCCATTTCGTTATGACAGGAGCGTTAACATTACCTGGAGGAGGAGACGGAGGTCCCATCTTCTTCAGCCTCACCAATGACTAACGTTGGGGGTCTTCTAGAAGGTCCCGGAGCCCCTTCCTCACTGTGAACCTCGCCGCTTTCCTGAAAGTCCCGTACATGGCCACAGAGGGTCTGCAGGAAGGACGTGATATCGATCTCCTGGAGGGATTCTTCACAGTAGTCCATGGCTGTCAGGACGTCCTGGGAGCAGATGTTATAAGACTGCTGCAGGCTCCGGTACACACCTGCAGGACAGCAATAAGAACGATTAGACTTAACAGGTGCGCTTGGTAAGATTTAATTTGTGTGTCATTTGTTAGAAATGCCAGGGCCATACCACGAGAGAATATCTGTTTCAAGTTGACCGCGCCTGCTCCTGTATGAGACTATTTAGATTTTAGAACTCTCCCGGCTCATTTCTGACCAATCAGGGCATCTCTTCCCTGATTGGTTCAGGGAATCCATCTTGCCTGTCAATCACAGGTGCGTGAATGCATCACTTCTCAGTGGCGGAGAAACGTAGAGAGGGAGGTAGGGAGGGATGTTTTTTGGGGTTGTGTACTTTCAAAATGTTTCTCTTTACAACTTTGGCATCTTACCTACAGCGTGTCTAACTATGACACCTTTTCACTTGTACTGTTTCCTACGCTAGGGTCTGAACTACAACGGCTTAGTCACCTTTGACATAACTTTGGTGGTAATGCTCCTGGAGAAGACTGCAATAGCTGGCTAGCTCTTTGTGCTTGTGAGGCTGCGTGAGAACGTCTGTCCAGGAAGACACACTGCTGCGTTCCTGAGACAGAGACCTGAGAGGACACAAAACAACACATTCGTCACCAACACAATTCGTATTCATTTGTACACATCGTGTTGTTGATCCCAACCTTGCGGCCTTGAACGCCACTTGCGGTGGCGTGTGGTGTGCATGTGGGGGTCAATGCTAAGCTATACATAGCAGATGGCGCCTTTTTGAAGGTAAGGTTGATAAGGTTTGTTAGGCAGTCTGTTGGCATGCATACACAACCTAACCTCATCACTGTGTGTGATGCGATGTGCATACGTTCACTGGGACAAAATATTACAGGCAGATGTTGACAGTGTACTTATCGTGATGTGTGGGGAAGCAGATGCATATCAATGTAAGGAGAAACTTATAGAAATATGGGGTCACAGGCCAAAACATGACATAGTCAGCTGTTGAATCTTGTTGGTTGCCAGAGCACTATACATTTTAACTTACAGTAAATGTAGAAACCTTGTGGTGATCACTGCGAGTTGGTGATCCAGAAATAATGATCATGGCCCGCTATCTCTTAACAACCATACGCCTTACAATAGGTTACTCTCAGCAGGTTCAAATGTCTCGTTCCTATGACTAGACCCAGATTTTTGTTTATACAAAATGGATAACATGTGATTCTGTCTTGATAATTATACCGGATTTCAGGCTCCAGCATTACTTGTACTTCGATCCTAACTGACTGAGACTGAGTGCAATTCGTATTGTATCATTATTTCTACTTTACATAGTTAACATCTGATAATATGACCAGCATTATCATAAGTGAACAGAAGTTTCCAACCTGAATAATATGGTACGGTCTGGCATTGTAATCAAGGGTAGAAATTGTCAGTATAATAATCTGTGGTATCAAAAACTGCATCCTGCCTGTAGTAGAATCACGTCACGTTTAGCATGATACAATAAAGACAGCAGTTCTGTCTCCACGTGCCGCTGGTACCTCATGAACACATCCCTGCTCTGCCGGCTGGAGTGGGGGTGGACCAGCTGGTCCTTCACGTGGTCCAGGGACACGTGGTAGACGTACACCGGGCACCGCAGGAGGGACGTCTGCTGGGACGTCTGCTGGGACGCCTGCTGGGACGCCTGCTGGGACGTCTGCTGGGCTGTCTGCTGGATGTCGCACATCTGGGGCTCTGAAAACTGCACTCCGTCCTTTTCTCGCGATGCTAAACAAAATGACAACAAGAAAAATATCACAAATCGTCATTATGTCATTGTGGCAGATATGACCCAAGTCGCAACACGCATTTCGCAATGTCTGGCAAACATTAGCAAATGGACAACTGCGCATCACCTCAAGCTCAACCTCGACAAGACTGAGCTGCTCCTCATACCGGGGAAAGACCTGGACCTACTTGTCTCCATCGAGAATGTTACAGTGTCTCCTTCACCGACCGCGAGAAACCTCGGCGTGGTGCTGGACGATCAACTGTGCTGCAACCCCAAGATCACTGCAGTGGCCAGATCCTGTAGATTTGCTCTCTACAACATCCGCAGGATCCGGCCCCTCCTCACACGAGAAGCAACACAGATCTTGGTCCAAGCCCTTGTCATCTCCCGCCTCGACTACTGTAACTCGCTCCTGGCTGGACTCCCAGCCTCCGCAATCAAATCTCTGCAGCGTATCCAGAACCCTACCCGATCAACTTTAACCCCACCCCTCCTGGATCCTTAGCACTTC
>OMKP01080979.1:0-15914 GCA_900302375.1 Bathygadus melanobranchus
TGGCAAATGTTGTTTCAAGATATGTGTAATAAAATTAATATGCAACGCTCTTGAGACGTGGGGTCACTGGAAGAACGCCGCCGCACCCCGAGTTGCTCGCCGGTAACTAAATAAAGCACTGGTCTCCACGCGAATGATTCTGAGGACGTTACGGTCGGGTCACCCTTGTACAAAGTGATCGCCACCAAAGTAGAAACTCAAACCGAATGGATTACAGTGAAAATAGAACTCGGCACGCTGCGTTAATTTTCTCAGCACGTCCCACCATATTTTATTGGTTAATATTTTATAGAAAAACGATGTATCAATGAGGAACTCGGGTCGTCTGCGGTCGTGTCCGGCCGCCTTCATCGGGCGGTGGCGGTCCCGGTGATGGCGGTGGTGGCGGCGGTGGTGGTGGCGCTGCTGCTGCTGGTGGTGGTGGTGGTGGTGGTGGTGCTGCCACTTGCTGCCATCTTCTTCAGCGTCCTGTTCAACTACAGAGAGAAGTTGAGACCGTTAGCTAGGAGGCTCGTGGTACCGGCTTAAGAGTAGAGTACGAGTGCCGGTAGGGGGCGCTTACTTCCTCAAACTTGTGGATCTGTCTGATGAAGAAGTCTCCGTAGCGACGAGCGACCTTGGTGTCAGCGATGTGGATCATGTCCTGGAGGCAAACATCATGGAGGAAAACCGGAGTCACAGAACACACACACACAGTGAATTGATACAACAAATACACTTCATGGGAAACCCAAATGTTTATGATAGTGTTGTTGGTCGTTTGTGAATGCTGATGCCTTTCTTCCACCTCCACGATGGAACCCCTGAACGGTTTCAACAACGCACAAGGTATCCCCTCGCCAAACATAAATACACACCTTGTCGATGTAGAAGTCCACCTCGGAGGCAGACTGGAACTCCCCGTCCAGGGCGGAGATGCCGCTGGTCCACACCAGGTTCTTCATCTTGTGCTTGAAGACCAACAGCTGGATGCGGAACTCCAGCTCCGTCATGTCCAGGAAGCCGGCCAGCTTGGCCACGGGCATGGTGGTGTACAGCTTCAGGAAGCTGAGAGGCAGCGCAATCACACACACTCTTATTAAGCAGATTCAGGGTTACATAGTTGCTTCGCATGTAGATTGTTCCACTTCGGCCGGTACAAATTATTGCAGTTAATTTTGGACCCTGAGTGCGAGCGTCCAATCAGATTACAAGCAACGCTTAATGAAAACACCACAAGTTGATTGCAAACACCACAGTGGTAATATAAGTGGTTGATGCGTGTGTTGTGCGGGGATGTGGCGCCACCTACCTGCGGATGGTGGAGAGCTGGGCCTGCTGCTGGACCTCCTCTGCGAACACCTTGAGCTGCTGCTGGAAGGGCTCCTTGTGGTAGTTTGCGTGCACGTTGTCATAGTTGGGCACCACCGGTGACAGGAACTTGGGGCAGGCGAAGCTGAACAGCTCCTCAAACACCTGCAGGTCTCTGGGGCGGACAAAGACAGATGCACCAGGCATTACAGAATTTAATGTTTTAGAATTAGCTGAGAGACACAAAAATAATCAATATTAGAACAATGACACATTTGTATTGCGTTTTATAATTTAAAAATGTTAAATCTAAAAAATGTACAGTTTGTAAATATACAGTTGTGAGTTGTAGGAGACTGGATCGTGTCATGGCTAGAACCCAGATAAAGAGGTTCAGGGTGCGTATGTAACGGCATGTAACGGCAGACATGCTGTAAAGAGTCCAAATGAGGTTCCAGCCTGTGTATGCAAAGAGGCCGTCCTCACCCCTTCTGCATGCGCAGCATCTTGTCCCCGTACTTCTCCCGTAGCTGGGTGTGGATGCTCTCGTCGATGCGCATGGGGTACATGGTGAGCGCGATGGCCAGCAGGCCGTGCATCTGCTCGTTTTGCTTGTTGATCTGGGGGACACAATGAACAGCCATCTCTCAGATTCATCAAGACGCCGAGACAAGCCAAGACACAGGGGGCACGAGTTGCAGGACATTGGGTTATTTCAACCACTTTATCTGAAATGTTTCTGGAGTCTGTCTATCAAATCTCTCCCTCTCACTTGCAGGGGTTAGACCGTATCAACTCCTTGAGTTAAATCTGCAATCCTTGCGAATAGGTAGAGCTGTTCTGAACACTGACCATCTCATATTTGTACGTGGACCTCTGGAACATGTTCCTCGTCCTCTGGATATACAGCAGGATGTTGGCAAACACGCGGATGGCGTCCTGGTATCTCCTCATCATCAGGTAGGCAAAGCCCACATAGTAGTAGGTGGTGATCTGGCACTCGGGCACACGTGAGTACATACTCTGGTGAGGGGAAGCGGGGTAGAAGGTAGAAACAGTGTCAGTGCCTGAATATTGCCTGACACCCATGAAAACCTTCAAACACGTTTTGGCTATACCTTCTTGTTGAGCTCAATGTTCTCCAGGACCTTGATGGCCTGGTAGTAATCCCCCAGGAGGGAGTGGAGCCTGAGCAGCCCCACCAAGCTGAAGTAGCCCAGCATCTTGTACAGAGAGTGGCGGCCGTACTCCCCAGCCACACTCTCTGGGTCTCCTGTCGAAGCCAGCCACACAAATGTTCAGAACATAGGGCAGGTGTGACACCCAGCTTTATAGTCTACATTTAGACTATAAAACTAATAGATATGCTCTTAAAATGATCAAATAAGTTTGAAACGTCAGTGCGAAGATTTTGTCTGATACCATACTTTAAAGTTCCATATATTTCAATGTAATGACCCTCAGTTAGACCGTTTTGAGTAGTATTTTAGTAGTATATTGCAGTATTTTTAATTCATAAGCATATTGTGATATTTATGGATAACCTGTAAAATTCCCTATAATTATTGTGATAATAAATTTTTCCATTTGGCCCAGCCCTATGACAATATATACAAACTACAATCGACACAAATGTAGCTTAATAGAAATGATATAACATGTATATTGTAGAACAGTCTTTACCTCCACTGGTGTAGACCTCGAGTTGCCCATTAATGTTGCTCTTGTCCACCAGGGAGTGGAGAACGTTGAGGACACTGTGGACGTTCCAGATCTTTGGGTTGTTCCTCAGGAATTCAATCTCTTCTTCAGACTTCTTGGCCGTCTTACAGCGGTACTGGCTGAAGGACTGGAACTGTTGAGGAAAGGGTACAGCATAATGTCGTTCATGCATCCACGGTTCTATCGGCCCTTCTAATTAAAACAAGGTATTTCAATGAAGTCACGAAAAGACCTTAACTAACTTTAACTAACGTTTAAACTAGCATTTCTGGTGCCAACTAGTAAGTGCAGCAACGACTAGACGACTAATCGTGAGCATTCCTAGTACAAAAGCAAGGATGAAACAAGATACAATTGTACATATATATATATTTTTTATATATATATTAAATGAAATATACCTGATAAATAAACTCGTCAATGATGTCCCAGAGCCACTGGTTGGGAAGCTCCAATGGGGCGGGACCATCGGCATCTGCATAACACACAAACATTGCATTCATTGTAACTACAGTACAATACACTATACACTGCCATGGGCCCATGAATACTATGTTACTTACTCAAAATGTAGTTGAAGAGGTTGCAGTAATTGTAATACGACTCAAATCTCTGGTCCAGAGTCGGTCCACCCTAGAGCAAAAGGTAATTGGTGTATTGATGTTAGTCAACAGGGTTGGTTGACAACTTCTTGAACTTTGGGTCTCATGAGAGGTGAGGTTAAAACTACACGGAGCGGTCACTCACGCTGACTTTGGCGTAGATGTGTCTGTAGTACAACTCCTTATACAGGATGATGAAGACGGCGTCTGGGGGAGACGACAAGGAAGATTATGTAACAGTTATGTAAACAAACAGTGGGACTGTTTACACAAATCACACACTTTGTCTTGGTTTCACTGTAGAAACTCAAGTTATGTTTTTCTGCATGCTTAATGTAGTCAAAGTGTTAATGATAAAGCTCCTGCTAATGTTCCTGGCATAATTTTTAGACCGATATATTCACCATTGCCAACGAGAGAAGCAATGGCCTCCGCCTCTGGCCAGGGGGACGTCTTGAAGAAGCGATCCGTCAGCTTGTTCCAACTGGAGGAGTCGGAAAAGGTAGGAGATGAAATAACTATGAGCATCAGAGTGCCTCAACTATGACAAGACATTCAGCAGTAATTAAACAACGGATGCTTCACAGGTATACCTGTTCTCATAGACATCCTGTATTTCATAGATCTTCTGCTCGATGCTCTCACTGGACACACGATTGGCCTGAAGCTCATACACCTTCTGGTCAATGAGATCGGTGGTGGTTTTGTGGAAATACTGGAGGAAGTTCTTGATCACCTCTGGGATGACATGGTAGGTCTGTTGTTCGTACTGCCTCTCATAGGCCAGATCTGCTTTAGGGTCCCCTGCAATGGAAACGTAGGCCAACAATCACTATAGGCGACAACAAGTAAGAGTAAGTAAGAGCTGCTTATGAGGACAACTACTATTGAGCATGTGTTTACCAACCTGTGTGGAGATCATAGTCATAGGGGTCGTACTGTAAAAAAATACAATAACCTGTTACTTGTCAAGATCTGTCAGAATACATCATCGTTGGGGTATTTGCTCATTGTACTCATTTGGTCGATCTTACGCGGAGTCGCATTGTTCACGCGAATAACATTAAAACTCTAAACAAATACAATGCCACTTTAACGACCACGATTCGAAAATAGCTACTATATTACCACTGAAACCCGATGTTTATCATCCTCATGCACCGTATGCTAGTTACTGTATTACGCACTAGTGAATAAGCTAACTAGCTAGCTAGCAAACCTAGCAACCTATCAACGTAAATAGAGATCCGTGTGTGCACATTTGATGTACGAAAGAGGAAAAATACTAACAGGAGTGTCGTCCTCGTCTTGGTATGACATCATGACACAATTACTCCAATATTGTTCAGATCAGCAGTGTCAGCGGTGCACAGAATAACCACGCAGCATACGCCGGGCGACTGAAAGGAACCGGAAGGAGGCTGTGGCTCGGAACATTTTACACAGTAGTGCATTGTGGGATTGCAACACGCCTACGATAATACTGACACTTATAGATCAGCAACCTGTGATATATGATCTGATGCAAGCGATTACAGGGAGCCAGTGGGGGGTCACAAGGGAGAACTTTGGTCAATTGAAAACGAGTCGTGCTGTGGCACTCTGGATACGCTGCAAAGGTTTGATTGCGGAAGCCGGGAGCCGGAGTCTAGCCAGGAGCGACTTGCAGTAGTCGAGCAGCAGGTGATGACAAGCACTTGGACTGGTCTGTGCTGCTTCTCTTGTGAGGAAGGGCCGGATCCTGCGGATGTTGTAGAGAGCAATTCTACAAGATCGGCCACTGCAGGTTCCTCACAGAAAAAGAACATACTGTTGAATCCATAGAAACAAAACTTGTGTAATTATGCATACACTACACATGCCAAATAATCTATGGCCACAATGAATCTCATCCATTAAAGATGTATATACATTTTATTCATAAGTGGAGCGAGCGACAGTGGCACCAGGAGGTCGACACTACCATCACTGTTGAATGTGTGAAACTGTGAGGGCACCAAAGTGGCCACAGTGGTTAAAGAGCACTATACAAATGGTGTCCATCTTTAATATATGTTAAACATTTACTAAATCACAATGTAATTCATAATTCATTGAGTTATTCACAGTGGTGGCTCATATTCAGCTGCTGGTCAGTGCGAGCTCATGGCATGCATGTTTTTGAATTGCATGAACATTTGAATGAGGGACCCTGGCAGTTTTAACAACAGCATTTATTTATATTGTTTACTCATTCCTCAAACTTCCTCTTTGGCTATACATTTTTTTCCTAGACTGCAATAGCATGAAATAACCCCCCCGCCCCCAGTTATCTTTAGTAATGCGATATGGAGGGCACGTGAGTAGTAGTGTTGTGCGTTGTGAAAGAGGCCAATCAGTTATTCATGAGCAGGCAGGCCGGCAGCACAACAAACAAAAAGGATCTGGGGAAGCAGCTCCAAGCCGAGCCCTGGGGACCATGGAGAATACCCTCAAGTGTCCCATCTGCCAGGACCTCTTTGAGGACCCCGTGACTCTCCCCTGTGGACACAACTTCTGCCTCACCTGCATCCGGGCGGTGTGGAACGCGGATGTGTCTGAGGAGGGCCCGTTCTTCTGCCCAGAGTGTCAGATCATTTTCCCCTCCAGAGTCCCTCTGGAGGTGAACACAGAACTTCTGACCAAGGTGAAGGACTCCGCCTGCAACGGTGCCACAACAGCAAGCCGGCCCTCGCCTGTAACTCCTAGTCTGGCAACACCGTCTCCGCCCGTCCGCTGTGACCACTGCATCGAGGCGGCGGGGTCCGTAGCCGTGAAGACCTGCCTCACCTGCGATGCCTCTCTGTGCCAGGCGCATGCTCTGCTGCACCAGCAGAGGGCAGCGCTGCGGGACCACACGGTGGTGGACGTGACGGGGGACCCCATGTCGCTGAAGTGCAGGGAGCACCGCGAGGAGCTGAAGCTCTTCTGCACGGAGGACCGCGTCCCTGTGTGCTGTCTGTGCGTCCTGGTCGGCCTGCACAAGAACCACCGGGCCGTCCAGCTTCAAGAAGCATGCTCAGACTTCAAGGTAACTTCAGAATGACCTTTAAGGGCCACTGTGTGATGTGTTGATTTGCCAGGCCCATTACAAGCCATTTCATAAATCTACCCTATAGTGACACAGGGACTGGACATAGCACTTACAGGGTTCATCTTATGTATTTATCTGCAGAATGTGCTCGAGACGACTATGAGTCAACTGCTGAAGAGGAAAAGTGAAGCAGAGCATGCTATTGAGGACTTGGAGACGCTGTATACACAGACAATGGTATAATGCATGTAGCGTTGAAGACATTCACAAGACTATGTACCCCTAATGTAACACAGTCAACACCTGCATCGTCATTGTTTAAACGTCTGTTTGACGGCTGTGTTAGGAGTCGGCTTCAGATTTCCGAGAGCGAATCTCCGACAAGTACAGCCGAATCCGGACGGTGTTGGATGGCGACGAGCGACTCATGATGCAGATCATCGACGCAGAGGAGACATACACAACGGAGTGGCTGGAGACGCAGAGGGTCACCATGGAGACCCTGATCAAAGAGGCCGATAGCCTCAGGGCTCAGAGCAGACTGCTGCTGCAAGAAACCAACGACTTGACATTTGTGCAGGTGGCTGAACATTTGTATTTGCATGTATTGCACAATGTTATTTTCATTGAGCTCTTGTGCCGTCTTCTACTGCCAAGCGAATGACAAAGAAAATGTGTTTTTATTTTTAACAGCGAATCACAGCACAGGGTCTCGGGTGAGCGCATTTCAAGAAAAGTACAGGCTTTTCTTTCCACACCTCAAACCTCTTTTTTTCCCCCACATAACAGAATGTAATCTAACAGATTTATCTTGTTCTTGTAGAAAACCTCTGGATTTGCCACCCATCCAGGAAGTGGACAGATACCTGTGTGAGCCCGAGAAGATGAGGACCGCGGAGAGGCTGGTGGACGACCTATCTGTGGCTCTGTCCCAGCACTTCCCACGCATATGGTCACGTTAGTAACACTATCAAATCACCAGCCAACCCCATGTCAACCGACTCCCCCGTACACACCTCGTAGCGGTAGTGGAGTGGATGTGCTTTATGAATGTGATTTGGGCGACAGTAGCTCAGGGGGTAGAGCGGTTGTCTGACAACCGGAAGGTTGGGGGTTCGATCCCCGGCTCTGCCTAGCTAATTGTCGAGGTGTCCCTGAGCAAGACACCTAACCCTAACTGCTCCCGACGAGCTGGTTGTTACCTTGCATGGTTGACACCGCCGTCGGTGTATGAATGGGTGAATGTGAGGCAAATGTAAAGCGCTTTGGATAAAAGCGCTATATAAATGCAGTCCATTTTTCATTTGCAGATCTGTGTTTTCCCTCATTGGACTTGGAGACCGCCCATCCCAGACTGGAGGTGTCCCAGGACAGGAAACAGGTGTTCTGGCGAAGACAGCCGCCACATGAAACCAAAAGCGTCCTTACGCCTTACGATTGCCAGTACAGCGTGTCGGCCCAGGAGGGATTCACTGCTGGCCGGCATTACTGGGAAGTCATCGTCCAGGAAAAACCCTACTGGTTGATTGGCGCGACCACAAAGCCAGCCTATAAAAGCAATGGCCCGTGTCAGGAGGAGTCCTCCCGGGCGGATGTGAAGGGAGACAGGGTGTCGTGGTGCATCTACCATGGAGACGGGAAGTACTTGGCCTGCCACGATATACATGAGAAACAGCTGTCGGTTCAGGGGAAGAGACTCCGAAAGTTGGGCATGCTGGCCGACCTCCAGAAGGGGGAGCTGTCTTTCTACGACGGTGACACGCTGACTCTACTCGAGGGTTATCCTGTGGAGTGCACCGAGGCCCTCTACCCTGTGTTGAACCCTTGCATTGATGTGAATGGTGTCAACCGACAGCCCCTCAGCCTGTTTTGCCTCAGAGACAGTGGTGCCCGGCACATATACGCAGATGAGAATGAAGGCCGGTAATATTGAACCGGTTCAATATTACCATTTAACATAGTGTTAATTAAACACACAAACGTGAAAACCTGGCCCCTGATTCCAGCCGATATTAGAAATTAGCCTCTCTGTATATTCCATATTATATTTGTCTGGCAATTCTACATATAACACCTATTGATCTAGTCAGCTGAATGATGGGATCGTAGGACCCGTCGCATGGTCATAGGTCACCTTATACTTTATTGTTCAATGTTTGACTGCTTCACGTTCTATTTTTTGTGTAAATACATCTACAACTTTGAGTCATAATGGCATTTATTAAACAAAACATTTTTACCCCAAAAATAGACACGAGTACTTTATCTCGGCCAATGTTTATTTCAAAAAGATTTTAATTCCAAAATACCAAATCCAAAATACTTCATGTTGAGTGACATCAATTCACCGGACTTTCAATGGACCTTCTGGCTTAGGAACATGTTGTCTTATCAGGTTTCTCTACATTAAGTGTTTATTTTTATTTCACACACACAAGGACTCTAAATTATGGAGCAAATAAGAGATATTTATAAGTATTTGAATTTGAACAGCCACTGAATTCACCCCTTTGAAATATTAAATATTATTATTAAAAGCATATAACATTAAGAGCAACCTGAATAATTATTTGTTTTTATTGCAAATCAAGAAATGTCATATTTTAATTTCAAAGAGGTGAATTCAGAAAAAATATATGGTAATACATGGTTTTCAAAGTAAAATATTTCAAAGCTACAAATTCAGTGGCTGTTCAAATTCAAATACTTATGTCTCTTACTTGCTTCCATACTGAATACCACATAACACAACACAGCCGATCCATACAAACAACAAACACACAGCCGCTCGGGTCACATACCAACCCACGCGTCACTGGGCTTATTTTCTGTTTATCTTTGACTTGATCCAGTCCTGGAAGTGAGTGACCTGCGTGTACACCCCTGGTTTGTTCTTGCGGCCACACTGGTCTCCCCAGCTCACCAGACCGTAGGCGAAAGACGTGTGATTCCGCTCACATATCAACGGCCCGCCAGAATCACCCTGAGAACACAGAGATGAAACTGTTTACTGTAGGGGTGGAGTTACTATTCAGCAGATGTTTTTTTATCCAAAGTCACTTACAGTGAATGTTTAGATACATGCTGTTAAGAGCAGGTAGGGGTTAGGTGATGCCTACAGACCGGGGATCGAAACCCAGAACCAGTCAAACACCCCGACTAGCCCGTCCTTCCTCCATGAGACAACCTGCTTCCCAATTTACCTACACACTAATTCATGACCGGAGCCTCCCAAACACTGGGCATTTGCACACACACACACACACACTCATACTAGACTTAAGTGTCATAGCTGCCAACTCACCTGACAGGAGTCTACTCCTCCCTGCAGGTAGCCAGCACAGAACATGCCCGCGCCCACAGATGAGCCATAGACTTGGTTGCTTGCGCACCTTTCCTGGTTGATAAGGAGTACTTCGGCATCCAGAAGTTGTTCAGAACCATAATCAGCTGCAACCAAGGGGTAGAAATGAATCAAACAGATGCCAGTGGGCAGTGAGCTGACGCTACAAAACTGTCAACATTGTTAAAGGTGCAATTGATGATGATCGTTTATGTATCATCGTACAAATAGTTACAAAAAAATCATCCATTCACAGAGATTTTAGAAAGAAAAGGGGTGAGTGTGACATCTAGTGGCTGAATGTTGTCAACGTTATCAATGTTATCAATTGCACCTTTAATATTGTCAAATCGAATCAAAAGTTCCAGGTTTTCGATTTCCCTTTTTGTGAATTTGGTTAATGAAAGGAACTGTCATGTGTTGGGAACAATAGAACGCATTGAATTTGAATGTACAGGAAAGGTAGCGATTATAATGAAGTCTCTCTCACAGGACTCAGTGGCACCCCATCCAGAAATGGTGCACTCTGAGCCGTCAGGAAACGGCTCTTCGGGTAGACAGACGCGCTTCACAAACTGGGTCTCCTTGGCACAAGTGCCATTCTCGCTTTTCAACCTCAACACAGCTGAAAGAACACCCCGGCGATAACGTGAACATTCATAACCTAAAAGTGTCAAAATGAATATCGATCTGAAATGACAGTAGTGTGAAAGGATCACCTATGTCATTGGAAACAGAAGAAGGAGTTTCCCTGTAGTTCTCATGAACGATGGCCTCTTCCACCTGTAAGGTTTGCTCTGTGGACTCATCGATTCCCAGCGACAGTTCACCCACGACTGCTTGCATCTCGTTTTTCTTTTCACTAATGCAGACGTCAAGATGATTAACAACAAACACAAGTTGTACATATTTCAAATCTTTACATGAGGACATCTGCTTACATGCAGTGGGCGGCCGTCAGCACCCAGCAGCTTGCGATGAGAGCCCCTCCACACATATGTCTGTAGGCCCGGTTGCTGCCTCTGCTTCTCACTTGCAGGGACACTTGCCAGGGCAGGGCCCCGGGAATGACCTTGAGACCCCCATAGATGCGCTGGTTGGACCTCTTGGGCTGCGGTTTACCACAGGTGGAGAACTGTGCCGGCTCAACTGAGGTGTTGAGGGTAGGCTGAACGGGAGCTGGGCTTACTGACGTGGTCGGAGCAGGCTCAGGCTTGGTGGGCTCAGGCTTGGTGGGCTCAGGTTGGGTGGGCTCAGGCTTGGTGGGCTCAGGTTTGGTGGGCTTGGGTTCCGTAGGCACAGGTTTCCATCCAGTGGGTTGGGGTCGGGGGTCAGTGGGCTTGGGACTAGGTAGGAGAGTGCCAGTAGGAGGTATGTCTGACAGAACACATTGGGAATGACATGTTACAGAGTTGTCGTTGTTGTTGTTGTTCTGGAGCCGTGGGACCTGCAGACCTACCTGTAGGTTCAGGGCACTCATCCATGTCGCAGTAATCCCACCGCAGATTCCGGCCCTTCCGGATGAAACACCAGGGCTTGATGTCACCATCTGGGTTCCTAGGGGTTATCAAACGTTTTAGACAACATTACCTGATTGAACCTCTACTCCTACTAATCAGCTACAAAGTACATATTTGCTGTCCGCTCTGCTGTCGTTAGTTTTTTTTCCTGGTATCAAACCTGACCTGCAGAAGTTGTGGGGGCCAAGCCCTTCGCTGGTTTCACCGGTGGTGAAAGGGTCGGCGCCTTTGTCCACGATCAAGTAAGAGTTCCAGTGGAGACACCGAAATCCATCCTCCGTCTCGCTGACTTTGCCACGATACGACTCACCATTGTCCTCATAACATTCGTCACGGCCTTGAATTATAACCCCACAAAAACCCACCCAACGCATGCACACACAGATACACTCTCATTGTCGGAATATGAGTTACATGGAGGAACATGGAGTGCAATACCAGTGCTGATTCAGTTCCTCGCAGGATTCAGTATTTACCGGCCTGGCAGAAGAGCCCTTTAAACTGTGAATCGCACAGGCATTCAAAATCCTGGCCGTCCTGTACGCATGTCCCGCCATTTTGACAAGGGTTCGGATTGCAGGTGGAAACTAGGAGGGAAAAAAAGCCATTTCACCCGCAGTTTATGCATATAAGCTATATGCACAGTGGAGATTGTTCAGTTTGAATGAAAGATCAAAGCTAACCAGTTAAGCATTTGGGAGGCTGGAAGGGCTCCTTGCACTTGCACTCGTAGAATGGGACAGTAGAGGTTAAAACGCATTCACCATGCCCACATGTCCGTTTCTTGCAAACCTTTCGCTTCGCTGCAAGCATCGTCAATATAAACAAAGTTTATGTATACAACATGTGTATATATATATATATAAACATATAATTAAACGCTCAGCGAAGAGGTCTTTGTGTGTTTTTATTGTGTATCTCGAACCTTTTTGACACTTCTTGCCCTTGAAGTGTTTGGGACAGTCACATTCGAACTTCCTGCCCTTCTCCTCGCAGACTCCCCCATTGAGGCATGGGTTAGGGTTGCATTTACCTGGGATACGGACCAATCAGAGGCGGGAAACAAGGGTTAGAGTTGCATTTACCTGGGATACGGACCTATCAGAGGCGGGAAACAAGGGGTTCACACGAGTAATTTACATATCAGCTATGGATATAACCAATCAGTCACAGTCTCACCTTCTGGCTCTTGAAGCGCATAGAGCCAATCAGAAATATCGTGTTCATCGTCATCATCGTCATCTTCATTGTCATCCCTGGTGCTAAAGAAGTCTAACACATATAGCTCTTAGTTAGCTTTGTCTCTCGCATTCTGCTGTTCTTTGCTTGTGACACAAGCACATATCTCTGAACTACAAAAGAGCATCCATCTTTTATATCAATGTGTTCATGTAGTCGGAGCAAAACACGAATTAAATCACATACCTGCTATTAGTTCAGCTATCTTATTGTACTTCTTTCCAAGTTTGCCATCGTGTCTTTCATGTCCGCGCCCGTGCCCGTGCCCGTGCCCGCCCCCGCGCCCGTGCCCGCGCCTGTGTTCGTGTTGGTGTCCTTGTCCGTGCCCTTGCTTTTTCGGCTATCCAAAGAAAATATTTTAGCATATCACGTTAGAATCCTGCATCACGTGGAATGCATTGAACATCATAATTCATGTCTCACCTTTTGTTCTTCAAAAAGTGCAATAAAAAAAAGGACGTAGAAGGCTGAAAACCAAGCTTTTTTTAATTGAAAGTACCCATTATCAAAGACAGGGACAACCAATCCAATTCAGTAAGTCAATACCACTCTCAGAGGCACTGCTTGATCCTAAGCGCCAAAGCACCAAAGCATACGTCATGATACACACCTGAGCAGGTAGAATGAGCACCACGAGGAAGAGGAGAGACAAGAGGATCCCCAGCTTCATGATGGCAGTGGGTCCACAACACGTATAGAGCTAAACGTTTAATGGACAAAGCATCTGGTAGGTCCTCCGTCGCCCCCTTCACACATTTAGTCGTTCAGCAGACATTTAAGCAGTCGCTTTTTATCCAAAGATATTTACATGGCAAACATTTGCACAGGGACACTAACCTTTGTATTGTGAACACATTGAATCTGTGTCAGGTCGGTTTTATTGATTTTTAGGTGGGTTTATTTTTATTTTCATCGTATTTATTTGTTAAAATAGAACAGACTTTAGCTACAAATTTGTAACAATAAAACATACAAACCGATGGCCGCATTATATGCCTTTTCTGCATTTTCACTTTATATTTCCTTTTGCATTGACAAGAGTGAGTATGCGGGTGCAACTCAGGTCATTACCAAAGTTTCAGAGTGCATGTTTGAAAAGAGCTTAATATTTGTTTGAACGCAGACATTGGCCCATCCATTTATGCACCACCGGATATTGGTGGGATTGATTTAATTACAGTCGGTTATATTATAGATGTTTATTTCTGGTTTAGGTTTACGTTTACCCTAAAAGCTATGTCATCATTGTTTCAAATCTACTTTCAGAAATAGTAGCCAATTTTGTTAGAAATGGTAAATGGTAAAGTCAACACAACAACAACAACAAGAAAACACCACGATTATGCTTCAGATCTAATTTCACCAAGGGGCTTCCAGAAGGGTCTGGAAGGTTTTCAAGAAACATAATATACGGCAAAAAAACAACAACATCCAGAGCAGCATAGGCCTGCTACCAAGCCACTCGGTGGGTCAAGTTAGGTTGCAGATCACAATAGGGTTAACATTAGCACCGTTGTGGTCATGTCCCGGACACACAGCCAGGTGGAGTGGCTGTGTGAAGCTTCCGGCGCAGAAGCAGAACAGCGGGGTCAGGTCATCGGCCCCCAAGAACGTCACCATGCCCGCGGGGAAACTGCACAGGATCCCGATGCGACAGAAACGCCGCGTGACAGGAAGTTGGTGGGGCACTCCACCGTGCCAGGCCGTGTATTCGCCGTCAAAGAACTCCACGCACCAAGACTCTTTGCCCCGGCCCAGCCAGCAGTCCTCAGCATTGCCTTTGCAGGCGATGGTAGGGTAGGTGAGCCCCAGCTCCCAGTAGGTCTTCCCTGTCACATCCACCTCCCAGTAATGGCGACCGCCACTGAAGCCTTGCCGGCTGATGGCATTGAGGGTGGTGTCGAAGCGCCTGGGGAGGTCCGCCAGCTCCTGCCAGGCGTGCGTGTAAGTGGCGCTGTCACCTCCGGGCGAGATGAGGAGTTTGGGGTGAGCCGTCTCCGGATCCAAGGACACCTCGCTAGAATCTGAGGGACAATAACAACACTTATCACTGGGTTATCGCTGGGTTATCGCTCAACTATACGTAGCAAAGAGATCACCCTATTATCTGTGTTGGACTTACAGGCCTTGATGAGATGCTTGGTGATGGGCGTCT
The DNA here is from genome assembly GCA_900302375.1 of Bathygadus melanobranchus. NCBI lineage: Eukaryota > Metazoa > Chordata > Actinopteri > Gadiformes > Macrouridae > Bathygadus > Bathygadus melanobranchus. Next base: position 14,924 of record OMKP01080979.1, read on the forward strand.
GGGACCGGATGAGGAGGAACATGCTGTCGGTGAGGCTGAGGATCTGGTCTGCCTTGGCCTCATCCAGACTAACACTGCTGGGGTCCGTGCTGTTGAGAAGATGGCTTATCCTGGTGGAGATGGTCGTCAACAAACACGGTGTGGTTTTTGTCATCTGAGTTCTGCTGGTGCAGAAGCTGGGCCAGTTCTATTGGTATGGATGCTGAACCATGCCATTGGCTACTATTACGTACCTGCTCACAATCTCTGTTTCCTGCTGCGGAGGGTAAGAAAGACCAGATTGAGGAAGAAATTGGAGAAAAAGATGTATAAATGTATTCCTTAATTATGAATGAGCATAAAAAAATTCATTGTCACCATTGACTCAGGCTGTGTCTCCTCCTGGGCCATTTCAGCGGTGATCCTGGCCAGCTCCTGCTCTATCTCCTGGATCAGAGAGCAGTTACTTTCCATGAGTCCATCCAGGGCGTAGACAGCCGCTCTCTCCTCCACATCGAGGAAGGCCAGCGTGAGCCTCAGGTCCTCCTCCAGAACCTTCTGGAGCTCCTCATACTTCCTGATGATGCTCTCCTTTATAGCCAGAGACTTCCTCTGCGGCAAGTACAAGTCATCCACCCACGGGTCAGCAACATGGATCGCCATATCAAGTGACAGTACTGTACACCTTTTACAATGTACACAACCACAGTGGAACAGTATCTGTCTTACTGTGATTTTTGACTGGCGTGCGGCCAGATTCTTCAGTCTGTGTTTGACTGCGTCTCTTTGCCGTGCTAGGCACTCCCGACGTCTTTCTAGCGTCTCCTGTGAAGAGGGTTTTCAGAGACATTCAACACAATTTTATTTCATTCTAATGTGAGTACATGAGCTCAGCAATACACCCAGTCACTGAACTGACTGAGTGAGATTCTTAGTATTTTCCCTGCCTTATTGTCCAGAAGGAAAATTGATAGTATATATATATATATATATATATATATATATATATATA
>OMKP01080980.1:0-12708 GCA_900302375.1 Bathygadus melanobranchus
TCATCCTCCCTACCTCCCTCACTCTCTTAATCGCTTGTTCACTACCTCCCTCCCTCCTTCACTTCCATCCCTCCCTCCCTCAATCACTTAATCTTTCCAGCCCTCCCTCACTTCCTCACTCCCTCTCTTCCTGTGTTGGGGTGAGGTTAAGTAATGGCTAAGTGAGCATTGGCCAGGGACACGCCTGCTGTGAGTGGTAGATAAACACTCACACAGAAGGTTAAAGAGGAGGTCCGGGTCACCAAGACGACATCGCTTTAGTCCTCGCTGCAGCGTCCAATCAGCAAGCAGAATGTACTCTGGGAGCGTTGACGTTCCTAACGCTACCATCATTTGATAAGTGGAGAGGCAGAGACAGTGTTCTTAAGACAATGAGTGGGCCATTCATCATAGCCTGTTGTTAGCCCACTTGGCATTCCGGTGAAGAGAGTATGTTTAGGTGCAGATAACGAAAAGTGGAATATATTTCATCCTCAGCTATGCTAGGGTTTGACTAATGTGGACAACAATTTTTGAAATGTGTCCAGTATTGAGCGAGATTACTTCAGCTGTCAGCCGCAAAACATCCCATTAATGTACGTCCTCTAAGAGTGCTTGTTTTTGCCACTGACAGGCTCAGATTGTTATTCTAAGTGTCTGACAACATTATGGAATGGATCCCTACAGAGAAATACAACTTTTCTTTACCTTTGGCTTGTTCCTGTCTGTTTGTTATTGTGTCTAATCAAGTCTCGCTCACATTTCACTGCTACATTTGCCTCATATTCACCCATTCATACACCGACGGTGGTGTCAACCATGCAAGGTAACAACCAGCTCGTCGGGAGCAGTTAGGGTTAGGTGTCTTGCTCAGGGACACCTCGACAATTAACTAGGCGGAGCAGGGGATCGAACCAGCGCCCTTCTGGTTGCCAGACAACCGCTCTACCCCCTGAGCTACTGTCGCCCGAGTAAACATCAACCGATCACATCAATCATAACAGATGGCAGGAGAGAAGCAGACATGATGACTTTGGGTGTGGCAGGATGTCCCAGCACCAGAGTCCATGCGCGACCATCCACAGTCCAATGCTGGCTTGTTTAGACGTTCTGTGCATGGGACTGCACGCGGGGCACAAAATAACTACTACGCCCTACTCTGCCTCAGATTGGCTTAGCCTGACGATGACGTTTCTCTCATAGCCCTCGCTGAAAGAACAGCTGTCTTCAGGAAATTAGCTTGAAATTTTTAAACCGTAATAATTACTTCTAAATGGAGTCCATTTGTTCACAGTATATGTAGCAACCTAGTTGGGACGGGTGACAAAAAACATTAACATGAAGTTTTTTACTAGCTCAAAATTGTTAACCGTAACAAGATCCAGTGAAATTGCAGGCCACTAAGATGAGCCAGCCACTTTGGTGGATGAAAGAGATACGAAGGCAGCTAGCAATCCAATCAAAGTGCAAGGCTTGCTGTAATTTAATGCCATGCCTTGAATAGAATAATTTAAAATGTTTGAAATAGTAGTAAGCCATGGCTCAGCTTAACAGTAACACCAGATCTCCCGTTTCAATGATCAATGTTTCGATTGATTCGTCTAGACCTCGCTAATGTTCAGTCAAGTGAACCAGGTGGACGCTCATGGTTATAAACATACACAAATATGTATTCATGAGTGAGTGAGTACGCAGCATGAGCCATATAAAAGACACAAAACAGGCAGTTAACAATTCGACCCTAAAATAATGAATACGTTAAAAATATACATGCATTAAAGCCCATGAAAACCCTGACAACCCTTCCAGTACATGAGACATATAAACCATGTTACAAACCTTGCTTATTTAAACACAAAGATTACAACATATTCAATAAAAAATCAAAAAGGATAAAAATATGACAAAGAAAACATCATACCACATGTCCTATTGCCTATTAACTAATAAAAACACTACAAATAGTGTGTTTTCCACAGGGAGGTGTCTTCCTGCACACAGAAGGACAAATTGTACGGTACACCTCTTGCTCTACCTAGTTGGGTGTACGGGTGCTCTCTTCCAGAGCTTGTTGGGGGTCTGTCAGCTCTGAGGGCTCGTCGACACTGCAGTGGGTCGTGTACACTTACTGCAGCGCTCGGTTAGTTTTAGAAGCCTCTTGGTGTGGCGCGGACCTCGGAGCCACTGTGGGTGGTCTAGCCAAAGCAGAACAGCGCAGACTGAAGAGCACTGTGGGTTTTCAGCTCGTGAAAATGAAAAGACCACAATGATGAAGACAAGTGAGTTTGCTGGTGCAGTGAAGGTGGTGTCCTATCACAGCTTACTGGAGCCTTGAAGAGCCCAACGACGTCATCAAACTGTTTCTCCAAAAACCCTGCTTTCTTCTGGGTCCTACCTGGGCAGATGGACGCAATTGAATTGACTGTATTGTGTCAAAGGAATGTGAGAAGTTGGACAAAATACACATAGTTGGCCCTGCTTTTCCTGTGTTGCGAGCAGACTCCACCTCTTTGCTAGACTGGTGGTCCCCATCTGTTAGTGGTCGAGAAAATAAATACATTGCAGATATTGTTACTACTGTTTCTTGTGATCCTGACCCCACCCCTTCATTTAACAGGGATGTACTCACTTTTGAAATGACACTCAACTTTGTTATCGTATGCTATACCATATGTAGAAAGGTCACCGTGAAATAGTTTTTACTCAAGGTGATCGTCTGTGATGTGCCAGCAGATTCTCCATCACTGAACTGTGTTCATCTCATTAAAAAAAACTAAAACAGTTGAGTTCAAGAGCTGGCAAGTCTCAGTCAAAGGTCAATCTTTTCCATTTTCAATTCAATCATTTATTTTGTTAACTTTTCACTGGAGTTCACATCTGGTGACAGAAAAGCTTCCAAAGATGAGGTGTGGTGGTTAGAAGGCTAGTCTTGTGTGGGCAGAACGTCTGGACAACTGCACTCTGGTGCTTGCAGGGCACACGAGTCACACCAGCAGGGCATATACAGCAACGAAGTGCTGAGTGTACATGGTACCACAGGTGGCTTGATGCACTGGACACCATCACTTGTCTCATCCTCCTATATTGAATAATAGCAAGAACAGGTTAAAACACATCAGGGGCCATCGTATCTTTCATAGAATCCCTACAACCACAAATAATTCATGTTAAAGGTAAATATTGATGGTAGATTGATAATACAATACCTAGATTGGTAGATTCGTGACACTGTGCTGCCAACGAGTGGATGTCCAGAGAGATAGCGGGGGTGGATGTAACAAGTGAGGGCTACGTGAGAAACGTCATCATCAGGCTAAGCCAATCAGAGACAGAGTCATGCCGTCACCATAGTAGGTTTCGTAATTTTGCACTCAGTGCATGTGCTGGCCAAGTCCGTCTGCGTGTCATGGGATTTACACGGCAAAACGTGCCATGGGATTTAGACGGCAAATGCAGGCCTATATATAGACCTGCGTCTGTGTCTCGTGTACCCGTCCACCGATATTAACACCAATAAAAATAAACTATACACACACACACACATACACACATACACACAGTAAATAAGCCCCCTTCACCCCCACACTTGAAACACACATGCTCACACACACACACACACACACACACACACATACATACACACATACACACAGTAAATAAGAGAAAAAGTCCCAGGATAAGCCCCCTTCACCTCCACCTGAAACACACATGCTCACACACACACACACACACATCCCGTGTGTTATTATTAACCTCTGGCCCAGGTGGATGTTCTTTTTCTGGACTGTTTGGACTTCAGAGGAAAAGCTTTCGCATTCTTCCACCGCTAAGCTCTCCGTGTCCCCCCCCCCCCCCACACACACACAACCCCCGCCCCCCCCCCCCCACACACACACACAAAAACACTTTGTAAACAGGTCCTGGAACGGCTGTCCTCTGTGGAAACCGGCAGGCCGAGTGGAAGTAACACGTTACAGTGAGCTTTTGTTGCAGTGAGGGAAAGGCAGTCGTTGTGAATTAAAAGGCAGAGTAATCAGTGGTATTCATCATTCTATTAAACAGCAGACTTCATTGTGAATAGGGTGTTGGATTTTTCCTACATGAGAGAAAAGCTAGTTGACGTTTGTTCATGAATAACTATTGTGCACAACGGTATGTCAATGCGTTTCTGTAAACAAGTATGGTCTAATGACTGAAACGCCATGTAACCCTGCGAGCAGATATGAGCTCCTTCCAAGAAAAGTCAATAAAAGAAAAAATGTATGTGAGCTGGGATTTATTAAAAAATGATGATTGAATTGAAGCTGCTCACCAAGCCTGCTTTCAACCACTATTAATACATGAAAAGAATGCTCAAATAAGTCCCATATACCCTCTGTTGCTTTCTGGTTCAGCTCCCTAACCCTCTAGAACCTCGAGAATCTAGAATCACTGTTACTTTTTAGAATGTCTGTATTGTATGTTGCTGGGTTTCTGTTCTGTTGTCTACTGTGAGCTTATTGTTTTGTCTTGTCCTGTCTTGTCGTGCTGCAACAAAGTAGTTTCCCCATGGGGATAATAAAAGTACATATCTATCTATCAATCTATCTATCATCTAGCTATCATCTATCTATCATCTCTCTATCTATCTATCTATCATCTATCTATCATCTATCTATCTATCATCTATCTGGTTTATGAAATAGAAGACTCCATCGGCATTGAAAGAGCAGAGAATTCATCGGGCAGGCCTTAAGGTTAAAGTACCACCCAAGACACACACAGGCCTACCACCCAGCTGGAAGAGAAATAGGAGTACGCTTTGTTCCCTCCAGACAATGTTGTCCGTCTGAAACATGGGGGGCGGGGGGAGGACCTAGTTTACCGTTTATATTGATGTCGACATGCCTGACCTTCTGCGTAACCGACCAGAAATTCGATCCTTTATCGTGTGTCGTTGTCTAGCCGAACCCAGCACCGTGTCTCTCAATGAAATGACACATTGCCTGCGGAATGTCTCTGCTCTCTGCCTAAATCAACCTGCAGAAAGCAGTGGGCCTACGTGGACTGGAGCACGTCTCCTGAGGTGTCCGCCATCCCCTTTCTCGTGGCCCCATTTGCCAGAAATACGAACCTGCAAATACGACACACAAACCACCCCCTGATCCGAACAAACCCTTTCTAAACACCAGAGACTGGCTTTTTCTCGCATTGCCTATCCATCCGGAAAATGTTTCTGTTCCCCCTCGTGCTTCTCGTGTTTGAGGCAGGCCGCAGACCGCCGATATACTATTAACAATGGATTCAAGCCTGAATTCACCTCCGCACCGACACTAGCTCACCACCGGGCGCGCTGTGAGATGAGGCGCGGCCCGGAGGAGTTGCCAGCTTAACTTTACTTGCAGTTGGCTGCCGCTTTGTAGTAATGCGGCCCGCCGAGCGACGTGGCCCAGATGTCTGGGGGAGCGCTGCCTTCTGCATGCTGCACAGCTGAGCAAATAGTCTAGGGTCTTCTCTCCAGCATGGCATGTTTGAAATGACATGGCGGTCCAAAAAGGAACAGTGGAGCTAGAAGCAGGACCCGCTGTGAGACTGGCACACGCACACACAGGCACACACAGGCACACACACATGCACACGCATGCACACGCATGCACACGCATGCATGCACACATACACCAGAAAACAGGGCCTCCTATCGGCATGGCACCAGTCCAAGTCCAGTGTTAGCCTTTTGATGATACTGTCTCTATCAGCAAATTACCACACAACATTCCTAGACAATAAAATAAGTGATGCGTGTGTGTATGTGTTTTTCCAGGGACTTTAAATAACATTGACAGTCTATTCTGGCATAGATGCACCTTAGCAGAGGCCAGGGGATGCTGTTCACTTGCCGTTAATCCTCCAAGTTCAGTTTGGTTGTGAACCAGGGACTGGGAGCCCTTGCCTGGAGAATGCTCTACATCTGTTTGCCTTAACAGTGCAAACACTGTCTGGCTGTCTTCTTTTTCTGCTTCATTTGTTCCTCTTTCTGGAAATACTTTAAAATTCATCCAACGAATGGATCCCTTGTTTCAAAAAGCGAATCCAATAAAAATGAATACAGTTTAGCCTTCATGCAGCCAGATGTACTTGGAAGAGTTTCTTCCTTCTGATGAAAACTAGCTTGTCTACTTTTCCTGCAGATGAAATATTTGTGGTAGCAGTCTCGTCGCCATGGATATAAATGATAAATGAAGATAAATGAAGGACAGATAGATAGATAGATGTCAAGCAAGAAAAGAATAGTGATACAAAGATCAAGAGTACGAGAAACAGCTTCTGAAGGGGTGCACAGATACAGACCGAGAGAGAGAGAGAGAGAGAGACGGCTGCTCTTTATAGTAGCTATAACACAGGGGTACAAGATCCTGCAGCCTGTGTTTTCACGTGGCTTTGTGAGCAAACACCCACTATAGCCACTGGCTGGAGTGGGTGACACACACCCGTTCAATCCCACTTATATTAAGTGCTGGAGTACTAGGACCCTGTCGTTCTTTTCTCTGTTCCTGCAGTGGTGCGTGCAGGTCATGCAGGACCATTCCGTTGGCCCGGTGTAGGACCAGCTGCACAGGGGATGTGAAGGGAGACTGCGTCATTAGTTTGCCTTGTTTGTGTAATTGGTTTGCGTGTAAAAAAGAATTGAGAAAAGAAAAACACTTCCCTTGAAAGATGTACTCAGTCCCCGTGTTTATTCTATTAAATATCAACCTAGTGAGGAACTTAGAAATTGTTGTCCTTTTCGAATTACAATTTATATATTTATTTCAGAAATACAAAACACTTTTACATTACAGTTTTCATTTATACAGGCACACATGTGCAATCCATGTTCAAGCATAGTATTGTCAAACCCTAAAAATAACAGAAAACAAAAAGAAAAGAAATTTAAGACTAATAAGTGGTTCAATTAAACTGGCATTATAACATAACTAGATAATAGGCATTCACCAAAGCAAAAAAACTAAACAAAACAAGAAATGTAAAGAAAGAACTAACTAACTAATTTAAAGATGTCACTTCTTCAAATTTCAAGACCAAAGGACATTTAAGATAACATTCTAATGGATTGTGTTCGATCAGTGTAAATACCATAAAAAACCTATGAACATATGATATATAAATTCATAACATGTACACAGACAACGAGAAATCATTGTCTGTGCAATCATTTATCACAGGAATGTCGAGAATTATAAACCCATATATAAAATACTCATAATAATAACAACAGGTGGTCATTCTGTGAGATGCAGCACACAGAGAGATGATGCTTTAAAACCCCAAGATCCGCTTCTGACTCTATCCCCTGGAAGCAGAAAGTAAAGAAAAGGTTATCTTACAGAAATTCACACAAGCATACACAGAGACATATCCGTCCAGTCATTGGATAAATAACTATATTTCCTTGATGAGTCTGTGAATCACATTCTGCCTCGTTGAATTTCTAAACATCTGGGAAAAAGGCTCTGGAATAGATTCATTTCCTTTTGTTTATTGATGTTGGATTAGCTCACGGTGCGACCTGACCGACGCTCCACTCCAATCGTACGGTACCTTGTTACTCGACAGTTCCTCGTCTGGACGTAAACTCCTGTGTACGTGATGTCGCACCGCACAATGTTGTTGGTGTAGTCCGACTCCAGAACGTGGAAATTTGGATTGACGGTGACCTGAAAAAAAGTACAAAGAAAAATAAACAGAGAGCATGACAGAGTATCTTTACCAAGGTCCCGATTAATCACACGGTAAGAAACAAAACATTACCTTCAGTAGATAATTTCCTGGAGGTACATCAGTGATGTCGATCCACTGGCAATCAATGTTGGCAGCATAGGTGTCATGGCAACCTGGACTCAGTCCCTATCAACACAACAACACAATACAGCAGTTTGTTCACAATATGCTGCAGCAGATCAACCGGGGGCTAGTCACAGCAGGACTATACAGCACTATCTTGGTCACTGTGGAGTGTATGTGTGGTTGTGTGTGGCGTGTTTAAGCGGCCTCACTTGGCCCAAAGTTAGAGGCTGGGGCTGGGTGGGGCTGCACACCTGTGGTGCATTGGCTAATCAGTGCACACAGGTTAAAACCAGCTGTCACCACACACACACACACACACACACACACTCAGGGAGAGCGCTAGCATGCTCGCATGTACCGCCTTCATGGTGGTACATGCTAGCATGGATATTGTGATTGTTATCAGAATCAGAATCAGAAAAGGATTTATTGCCAAGTAATTTTCACATTACAAGGAATTTGGCCTGGTCAGTCGGTGCAACAATAAACAATAAATACAAGAACAAGAAACGATGTGATGAGGTGATAAAAAGAGAGTAAAAATTGCAGGTATTTACAATACACTTTACAATTTACAGTACAACAAAAAATGTGCAAGTGTTCCCACTCAACAACAAACTCTGCAATAAACCGGATTATACAACACCTTCCTGTGTCCTGGTTTTGGAGGAAACTAGTAGAAGCTACTTTTGGTGCCGTATAGCAAGAGTTGTTTCCTACACATGTTGACCCCTCTGCTGCTCAAGACATTTCCCAATAAATAAACAAAGCACATTATTGTATTTGGCTTTGCCTAATTGTGACTTAATGCTATTTACACTGTTGTAGACAGTATAGTCTATCAATCAGTCTGAATCAAATCTAATCTCTTCATCAGTACAATCTCTCTGGCACAACCATTACAATTTGTGATGAACATGGAACATGTTCTTAACGTCATACTCATACCACAGTTTGTACGTGTATGGCAAGTGGAAAACTCCTCAAAAGCCAATCAGAAACAACCTTGTTTCAGCATGTGGCTCCGGTAGCGTTCTAAAGCCCTATGTGTCCTATACCTGTGTGTGAGCAGTGCAGGCGTAGCGGCGCCTGAAGCCAGCCTCACAGCCCGTGTCTTCCAGGCAGAAGCTGGCCTTGTGTCCCTCGGCCGCCTTGCGGCCGGTGGAGTACTCCAGCAGGTCATAGTTACTGAACGCATCCATGCTGTGGAAGTGCCTGGCATAGAATACAAATGAATAGTCAAATGATGGATATTAAAATATTGATTAGAGGATTGGGAATTGCAAATAGGGAATAAAGAATAGATAGGGTATAAGGAATAGAAAAGAATGAGTAAAATATTGGATATGAAATACTGATGACAGTAATGAATAGGGGATCGGAAATATGGAATATATAATAGATTCAAACTGTATATAATAGAATAGAATAAAATAGAAATAGGTGTAAATGCGTTTTTTTTTCTCACATAGAAGAATGCCTGAAAATCCCTGAAAATGTCCAGGGGGAATCTCCACGGTCCTTAGCTACTTTTACAGCTACATGTTGCTACCTCTGCAGCCTATGCTCCAGTCAGACACATTCACACACAGGTGAGGAGATGTCAGTATGAAGGGGGGGCGGGGGGACTCACTGGTGACAGCTGTGCCACTCCCACTGATGCCTGGGCCGGACGGGGAGGAAGTCCGCTGTCCCCTGGTTCTTCACCTTCTGCGGGAAGCGCAGCAGGACCCGGTAGTCGATGTCCTGCACGGTGGGCCCGTACGCCGACCTAGGAGCAGACACGGGGGAAGAGACAGGACACGGGTCTGGAGGTGAGCCGGGCCGGAATGTTCCAGCACCTCGCGCGGCAGGGCAGCCTTCCCTTGGCTGGCTGGCTGGCTGAATGGAGGAATGGCTGGATATGGCTTTCCCAAAAGCAAAGGTTTTGTGCTGAATGCTTTTAAGGGGGGCTGGGGGGGAAAACCGAATCCAAGAGCGTTTATGTGCTGGCGGGACATTGTGTCAGCGGATCACTGCTCTGAAACTCAATCAAACAACCATCTTAATTCTATCACCAGATGTGCACCGTCCGAATGCAGCACTAACTGTGGTAGCACTAAAAGTACAAAGTCAAAGCTATCCTAATAGAAACAAATCACAACAGCCCTGTGAATCGCTGTGTGTGTGTGTGTGTAATGTATAGGTTTACATCTGGTTCGCGTGTTTACATCTACCCGTGTGTGTTTGAAGTGGAGGACTGGGTTTGGCACCTCGTATTACCTGGCTAGACAGTTCTCCTCAGCGGCACACCTCAGGGCGTACATCTGCATGCGCTGGATGTATGTGCCAGCCTGAATGGCATAGGGGTCTGGGACCAGGTCAGGAAGCCCTGGGAGGGAACAGAACAGCAGTGCAAAATAGCTTCTTTTTTTTCGCTTTGGTTTTTGCTAGGCGTTTTTCATTGTTGACAGCAGTCCAGTAAAGCAGACCAAACAGGCTTCCTGGCTGAGAGGGAGTTGATGGAACTTCAGAGTCAGTGTTTATGTCTATGTTGGCAGCAGGACGCAGCTGCACTACATTCCTCAAATGACACTTTATGATCTGCGGCCCAGAATAAAAATTTCCCCACTATAGCCTTTTTTGTTGCTTTGCTTTGCAAATTGACTAATTATTTCCAGACAGGCGATTCAATATTGAAACCTGTATCCTGCACCCGATGATGTGTTGCGCAGACGTGGAATCCAGTTCATTGGCGCCTTCATTTCGCAATGTCGACAATATTAATTCATGACTGCCACCCCATTTGAATCATGAAATTAGAGTGGCATTAAACCGTACGTTACTTAGTTGATAGTATAGAAAGTCTAATTAACTTACCATTTTGGAAATATCTCGTGCCGTACCCCGTGCCAGGTGGCAAGCGGACCACGGGGCGCCCTCGAGGGGGATACATGTTGTAGAAAACAGAATTCCGGTGGTTCTTGAGCGGGTTACGAGGGTCATCATTAGCCATTGCGTCTCCGTTACTTTCCGCTTCGTTTGCTTCTTCGCCGTTTGCATTATTTGAAGCCGCGTGGTTTGGCGCAGATTCGGCGTGTACAGCATGTTCTGAATTGGAAGGTTGAGCTGCAGGCGCGACCTGCCTGGAGATAGACGGCGCACCGGGAGGAACCCCGCGTACGGAACCCGTTCCCGGTTGGCTGTTTCTATTCTGTGCGGTAGCATCCAGGCCGATATGTCCACCGTCCCTCCTGTGTACGACATCGGTTCCCGGTGAATCAGGAAGAGTCCCTGGCAACGAGCTGTTGGTCCTCTGGGTGTATTCTGTGGCGACGCGCCGCGCGCTGGGATAACTCATTCCACCTTGTCGGTGGAAATGGAGCATTTGTGGCGGTCTCGCCTCCGACGGGCGAACGTTAACGTGCACGAGTTGCCTGGTGCTGTCTTGCCCAAGAACGACAGGTCCTTGGTCAACAATTCTATCACTTGTACGATCGAGCTGGGTATGTGTTGGCCCATTATAGTGCCCACCTGTTCTCTGCGATGCTCCGGCTCGTGCGCTAAGCACAGCGTGTCTGGAGGTGCCATCTCTCCGGCTGCTGCTCATATAGTTCCTCGAGAAGCTTCTCGGTCGGGCCACCACCGGTGATTGGTATTCTGAGCCGGTGCTCATCAAACTAAACACCTGGCCGTTGTTCTCCCACTGAATACGTTGCCGCCAAGGGTTGCCGCGCGGAGGTCCTAGCTGCCCCGTAATGAGTGGAGCCAGTCCTTGGAGAACGTATAGAGATAACATTGACCACTTTGCCATGGTTACTACAAATCCTTAGTGGAATCCCCGTAAGTCAAAGATGCTGTTGTTGCATGTAGTATTGAGTTGGAAGATAACGTCACGAAAAGCCACATAAAAGCTATCCGTTCCAAATCTCGCGCGGCATGACCGTTCTCAAACGAACTCAAATTTAGACAGGAAAAGAAGAGGGTTGGATTTTTCAGGTCGTTTATCAAATTCAGCCGGTTTAGCCTACTTACGCAAGCACAGAAAGTTCAACCTGCAAACGGAATGAATTAACCCATTCCGACCCGTGCTGGGCTAGACCAGCCTTTACGCAAGGATGTTTAGAAAGCAAACTTTACGCACGGGTGTGAACTGACGTCTGGTGAGTTGGGGTCAGCTACGCTTTCTAAGTCTTCATGGTTACTTTGTGACCCATTCGCCCTCAAATGATTCATTCATATAAATGGTATGAAGTTTCGTAATAGGCATTTATAATCGTGTTTTGATGATTTGACGGATGGATACAAGAAAAAACATAGCTAAAAACAACAAATGCGCATTGTGTAAGCATATACATCATAATAATAATAAAGAAATACTCTCTCATCATGTATTTACCCATGAAGTATCGATTTATTGGCAAACAACGTTGAAATTATGTGTGCCCTATGCAAAGCGCTAAACATAGTTACCTTCAATTTAACCTCTAGCCACAAGGTGGCGGTCTTTACCCATGAACATGCAGCATACAGTAAAGTAATCAGAGGACAATCGTCCTTTATTTGCCACACGGTCGACACTTCAACCACACACTGTGAGCGGCGACACACACACACACACACACACACACACACATGCAATTATTGGCGTCGCCGGTGGAATGCCTTCTCTGCGTTTTTCCCATCCTGACCGTCCTCCCCCAGGGAAAGCCAGGAGCAGTGGGCAGCCATCAGTAAGGCGCCCGGGGACCAAGTCCAAGCGCTCAGTCCTGTCCTGGTCAGGGACAGGACCGAAGAGCAATCTGTTCTTCTGCATGTTTTTGTTGTGGGGTTCTATGGGGGGAACCCGAGTGAACACGGGGAGAACATGCAAACTCCACACAGAAAGGCCCGTGAACCAGCCCCGACATGTTGCACCATGCGGGA
>OMKP01080986.1:0-10129 GCA_900302375.1 Bathygadus melanobranchus
CAAGAGAGGGAAGGTGGTAGAGAGGGTAGGATGGGTGAGGGAGGGAGACCAGTGTGACTCAGCCGGGCTATAACATCTCAGACTGGGGAGCAGGGATGGGACATCAGCTTCTAACCAGAAGGAGAGCAGGTGGAGACCCGCTCTCAGCCTAAGTCGAACCTCGCTCGCTCAGAGATAGCGGGAAGTACCAGGAGCAGCAGCATCAGCAGCTGAAGAGCAGCGAGGAGATGGTGTGTGTGCGTGTGGCTAAGCAGTAGTGTGTGTGAGGTGTGTGTGTGTGTGTGTGTGTGTGGGATGGAGAAGCAGAGAGGCCCAGGGTCGGGGGGCAGGGGGGTCATGGTGACCAGCGGTTGGAGATCTCTGCTGCTGCCCCAACTCAACCGCCAGTCCCTGTATGTGTACGGCAGTGAGATCGCTGTGGAGGAGGAATGCATCCGCCAACTACAGAGTGGAGTCCTGGTCATCCACCCCTTCAGCCTTATAAGGTACTGTACTAACTCTACTACTACTACTACTATTACCAGTACTATCTCGTACTTTATTCAGTACAATAACTAGTGATTGTATCACTAGTTATCATATGACTAGTGACTAGTGAATAGAGTGGAGTCACAGAGTCTATTTTGATCACATAGACAATAAGATATGATTCTGATTACCTAGCTAACTAAATAAAATACTCACTATCTAGTAGGCCTACAAAATATATTGCTATGATGACACAGTACAATAATGTATTACCCTGATCATATAGTACAATGAGTTAGTACCTAATACAGACAGAATAATAGAGGATATTATAGTAGTTAGTATAAAAAAGTACTACATTGATTATCCAGTACAATATATTACTGCTGTCAATAGAAATGGAAGAAAGTATGCATATTTTATGAGCTCTGGATAGATGTCAAGTATAAATATCCATGGACAGTTAAAGAAGTGTCGGCCGCCATCTCTAATCCAATATCTGAACTTGATGAAATAATCCCTGAACTTTATTCAGTGTGATGTCACATCAGCCCCTGTCACCCCCCACTGCCATTCATTTGATAACACCATTTACAGTGACTCTATCTATTTGTATATATATATATGTTTTACATATATATATACAAATCTGTATATATGTTGTGTACAGATTTGAGACTGTAACACTGTAATTTTCTAATAAAATGATCATGATAGAAACCATCCCCAACAGTTTTCTCAAACCGTAAACTGTAAAATTCAGTAGGAATTCATTGGGAAAGGTGGACCAGAATAAAACAATTTATAGAGAAAAACTGCCTGGATGGATTCATGGATGGGCACGTTTTATTCCTGAGAAACTTTCAAGTTTTTTAATGGAGTAAGTATCTGCAGCAGAAGTGTGACACATTGCAGGTTTAAATGTGTACACCTCTGAACGTGGACTCATATGCATAGACGTTATATGATTTTAATATTTCCAGGAGTTACTACATCATGTGCATGATGGCCATCACGTTCCTGAACCTTATCGGCATCCCCATGGAGATCGCCTTCCTGGACGGGGTGAACGGCCTGGGCTGGGAGGGCTTCAACGTCTTCTCTGACACGCTGTTCCTCATCGATGTGGCGCTCAACTTCCGCATGGGCATCATAACGGAGGACAGCGAGGTCCCCACAAACACACACACACACGCGTGCACACACACACACTGAGGACTATAATCCCATCATAGACAAACACCATCCCCATCTGTAATCCCCCTCAATACACGAACCAACCAGATTAACAACCACAACCCCCATCCCAAAATCTACGGTAGGTAGACAACGATGTTGGTTCAAATTACAAATACCCAGAGGCATGACATTTTTCAATTAGGCAGTAGATAGATGATATGTCAGTTGTTGTCTGGCGAGGTGACTCGTGCCAGCTTCTTAGAAAATCTCCCGTGTGCACCTGTGCTGTGTGTGTCTCATCTTTACTCAGGACTTTAGCTGTGGTTACGTTAGTCCTCACATATGATCATTTGGAGACCTTCTGCAATATGAATCTACACGTTTCAGTCACGATCTGACAGCAGTGTCATCTCACCTTTTCACTTCAGCGGCATTAAAAAAACCTTTTCTGGTCCTGTGTGACAGGTCGCCATTTTGGATCTGAAGCAGATCCGGATGAGCTATCTGAGAAGCTGGTTCATACCGGATGTGATCGCAGCATTCCCCATCGGATACATCCTCTTCTTCGCGGTAAAATTCAAACATTAATTTACCTAATATGGTCCGGAGTGAATTATAACAAATGAAAAAGTTTTGTGTTTTCTTGCTACAGGACTTACAGTACAACCACGAGGATAACCCGTCCAAGACCAACAGAATGATGCGAATCCTCATGTTCGTGCGAATCCTCAGCCTCATACGTCTGGTACGGGTGTCTCGACTGGTGCGCTTCTTCAACGAAGTGGAGAAAGTGAGTTTGTTAGCGCGACACTCGGATTAGAAACCAAATCATGCTCCTTTTTCTTCTCAACCGCGTCAAGTTGCAGACACCTTCTTCAAGCCCCCAGCTCATGTGACAGCATGTGTTTGGCCGATGACGCAGAGCGGATTACCATCAAGATCAAGGCTTGAAATAAGAGTTGGAGGAATCGCTTTGTTCCTCTGGGAATAGGACATAATGAGTTCCGGAATGTTAGGACATTTTTCCGTTTATTCATGTCAGCTGGCATGGTCTTCCGAATTCCGAGTTAGCTAATTCCAAGTTTCGACTCCAAACGATCTCCTCTGATTAAGCATTCAAAGACACCTAGATTTACCTAAAAGTTAGATCTAGGTGGACACCATCGCCATCGATAAAATAGGATAAGATGTACCTTATTTGGAGTGTCACATCAGAAAGTACAGGGCAGTAGTAGCAGTAATCACCCTCCCTTTGCTCTCGCAGGTGTCCAACGCCAACTTGGAGGTGGTGCGGATGTTCTTCCGTATCCTGTCCCTGTTCATGATGATCTTCCTGCTCTGCCACTGGAATGGCTGCATCCAGTACTTTGTCCCCATGCTGGAGGAGTTCCCCGCCGACTGCTGGGTTCGCAAAGAGAACCTCATGGTGAGCCATGGTGGAACCACTCTGTCATGGAACCATATAACCAGATAACCAGATAACCATGCAATCATGTCATGGAATCACAGAACCATGGAATTTTAGAACCATGGTATCATAGAACCATGGAATCATATATTGGAACCATGGAATCATATATTGGAATCACAGAACCATGGCATCATAGAACCATGGAATCATAGAACCATGCAATCATGTCATGGACTCTTGGAACCATGGAATCATATCATGGAACCATGCAATCGTGTCATGGAATCAGAGAATCATGCAACCATAGAACCATTGGAACGATGCAATCATGTCATGGAATCATATAACCATGGAATCATATCATGGAACCATGCAATCATGTCATGGAATCATGGAACCATGAAATCATAGATGGAACTATGCAATCATGCAAGTGACCCTTGGATTTGAATGAAATATGGAATGCATTGAAATATGCATTCTGACATTCATTCTAATCAGATATAAACGGTCACAGGTGTAAACATAAGGCGTGATCAGAGATGGCGTCATTATAGAGTTATCTCTGCCTTCAATACTTTGTTTGCAGAATGCCACAGTGAGTGTTAAATACTCCTGGGGGGTTTTCCGTGCTCTGTCCCAGATGATCGCCCTCTCCTATGGCTCCATGGATGCCCCTACCAGTAAGCTTCTCTTTATATGACTATAATGCCTACTGCATGTCATGCATGCACCAGGGAGAGCCTAAGACTACTGCTTAATTCATTGGTTGTTAATTGATTGTAATGTAAAATAAGTTCTAACTCTTAACTCTCTCTGCTCTCCTCATCTCCTCTGTCAGACTATGTGGAGTTGTGGATCGTGATGGTCAGCATGATCTCTGGATGCATGATGTACACTGTGCTGGTGGCTAACGCTACAACCATGATAGCCAACACAGACCCCACCGCCAAGGAGTACAAGAGCAAGGTCTTCATGGGTCTATAGAGAATAACAGCACCAAAAAAACTTTTTAAAGATTACTTGCTTAGTCTATTTTTGTAACACAGTAATTGATAATAAAGCAAAAGATGCTATACTTACCTGATTATATTGGCATCGACCGGTAGAGTGTGACATTACAGCTGCTGATCCCATTTTCAGATACTTATCGTTGGTGCTTAGTGATGCAGATCATTTTAAGTAGTGAAAAGTCGTTGTTGTTCTTGTTCCTGTGTAGATGTGCCGTTTGGAACACTACATGACCTTTATGAAGTTACCCCCCGAGCTGCAGCTGCGGATCAGCAAGTATTACCAGGCGCGCTACGGAGGGAAGTGGTTCGATGAGAACGACGTCATTGATACGGTTTCCACGGCGCTGAAGGAGGTAAATGCTGAGGCGGTTCTTCTCCCGCCAGGCTGATTCTGGACCTAAAATAAAGCAAGATAAGATAAACAAAACCAAACTTCTTTAAACTAATCTATGCTCATATTTTATAATAAGCACTGGAGGAGGTAAATGCTGTGGCAGTTCTTTTACCGCCAGGCTAATTTTGGAGTTAAATTAAACTAAACCAAGATAAGATCAACAAAACCAAACTTCTAAACTAATCTAAGATAAGACAAATTAAACATAACATAACCTATGCCCATAACCTATGCTCAAGTTATACAATAAGATAAGCTAAACTAGGATGAGATAACTCATAACTAAACTAATGCTCTAAGCTAATATAAGCTAACATGAGATAATGTAAGATAAACTAAGATAAGATAAGCTAAAGTAAACTGAAACAAAATTTAAGATGAGCTAAGATACACTAAGATAAGCTGTGCATACTTTCTTCACAGGAAATGCTGCTGGCAATGTGCAGCCGGCTTCTGAAGAAGGTGCCCATGTTCCAGAACCAAGATGTCCACTTCATCAACGCCGTGCTGCTCAAGCTCAGCTACGAGGTGTTCCTGGAGGGAGACGTGATCGTCCGGGAGAGTGCGCCCGGAGACCGCATGTTCTTCATCGACCACGGGGAGGTGGGCTTGGAGGCGGACTCCTTCCAGAGGGACCTCTGCGATGGGGACTACTTTGGAGGTGGGTTCAACAACGCCATGGTGTGTGTAGAAGACAAGTGCCTGAAAAGTCACAGATAAATGGATATATCAACGAGTCATATCAACACACATGGTGTACAATATGAAAACAGATGCGCTACAGATCTTAAGAACCAAACTGCTCTTAGTCAGGCTAGCCTTTCGCAACCTTTTCAAATGAGCTGGGCGGCGATCGCAGTGGCGATGTCATTCTAGATTAAACATCAGATCTAAGTCAAGCATTTCTGTGTGCTTGTTAAGGAGTGTTTATGTGTATGTGTGTTTTAATTGGTTCCCCCCAGAGACATGCGTGCTGACCAAGGGGAAACATCTGGCCACGGCGCGGGCATTGACCGACTGCCAGTGCTTCTCTCTGTCCTGGCTGGGCTTCCAGCAGGCCCTGGTCGGGTTCCCGGAGGTCCGCAAAGACCTGGAGAAACTGGTCCAGCTCCACGTCGACCAAGGGTCCAATGGCATGTAAGAAGAACCAGGACTCTACAGAGAGAGAGATCCCGACTGGGTTGATTTTTTTTCCCTAAGTGTAAAGACGGCAATGATTGGTTTTATACAAGAGTTCAAGTATAAACACAGAAAAGATTGGTTTTATACGAGCTTTATAAGAGCTCAAGCATGAAGAGCAAAGTTTTCATAAAGAATTTTAATTGGTTTTATACTTACAGTTGAAGGACATGAAATATAAACATACCGTACAAGTATAGAACAGCAATCCACGTTAACAAGGGAGTACTGCTACTAGTATTAGTTACAAGGAAGTGTTAACAAGGGAGTACTGGTACTAGTATTAGTACAATTCTGGGGAATGTATTTGTCGAAATTACTTTGTTGAATTTATTTTTATAAGAGCCACATATGTATATTATTTTGGAAATGTATCCACTGTGATGGATAGTGGGACGCAGGTCTTCTGCTTGGATTATTAAGAAGCTCTTGTTAGCAACAGTAACTTTCCATCTATACAACTTAACCTCCTGGCTCATTATCATCATTTGTTGTGCATAGATTTTCAAGTTTCAAGCCTAAATAACTTATGCAATAAATATATCCCAATGTTCTCTCTTTTTTTGGGAATAAATAACTTTTATTTTGAAATGACGACAAAATACAATGTGACTTGTTCATGCCACTGTGAAACCAGAGCAATAAAGCAGTCTGCCTGCTATGTGGAGTCTGTTATGAAGCATGGTGAGAGAGGCCGTGTGTGTGTGTGTGTGTGTGTGTGTGTGTGTGTGTGTTTATTTCTGGTACCTCCTGGAGCTGCACCCTCACATCCACCTGCATCTGAAAACCAACCAATCAGAGAAGGAGGATGGGGGTGACTGTGGTGCACAGCTGGTTTGGGATTTAAAGGACCATCCCACCATATGCCCTCTGGAAATACTCCTTTAATAACTTGCTGCCACACACACACACACACACACAAACACTGCTGAAGACCCTTGTGTCTGTCCAACTGCAACACACACATTTACAGACACACACACACACATACGCACACACACACTCCTGAAGACCCCTGTGTCTGTCCAACTGCAACACACACATTTACAGACACACACACACACAGGCACATACACACACACACACACACACGCAAGTACAGAGGCAAAGACACAAACAGGCACGTACACACACACTCATACAAGTACAAATGACTTACAAATGACTAGCGTGTTGGCTTCATCTTTGTGACAAGCTGAGCAGTGCAGCAAACTAAATGCTAACTGTGTGCGGCTTCTGGAGCTCAGAGCAGTTAGTCAGCAGGAATAGCTGTCCTCCAGAGGGCCAGCTGCTCAGAATAGACCAGGCGGAAAGAAGAACCGCCCAACTGTCTTTGGAAAACTCACAGTACCTGCGTCAGTATGCAAGAAGAACATTATGCCTCAGCTCAGCTCCTTGCAGTACAGGTGCACCTTTTCAAAGTTAAAACGCAGCTGCCATGATGACACGTTGGAAAATACGGCGTATTTCACGAATCCAAAGGCCATCCACGATTAAATATATGTATGACACTGGAAGTTCAGGGGAGAAATTTTACAAAGCATGAGCTGCCCTACAGTGGATAGGCAACATGAAGTATTGACTAATAGCATAGCTTCATCATCGCTACTCTAATACATAACATAGGCTAATCTCCTGACAACACAACAATGTAGCCTAATGTTAGCTATCACCAAGTAATCAGAGGACATTGGTCCTTTATCACACACACACACACACACACACACACACACACACACGCCTTCTCTGCGTTTATCCCATCCTGACCGTCCTCCCCCAGGGAAAGCCAGGAGCAGTGGTCAGCCATCAGTAAGGCGCCCGGGGACCAAGTCCAAGTCCAAGCTCTCAGTCCTGTCCTGGTCAGGGACAGGACCGAAGAGCAATCTGTTCTTCTGCATGTTTTTGTTGTGGGGTTCTATGGGGGGAACCCGAGTGAACACGGGGAGAACATGCAAACTCCACACAGAAAGGCCCGGGAACCAGCCCCGACATGTTGCACCATGCGGGACTTGAACCCAAAATCTTCTTGCTGTGAGGCAACAGTGCTACGCACTGAGCCACCGTGCCCTCAGCAATAGAGACTTGTCAGCAATGTCAAAGAATTAAGGAAAGTCTTCTGCTTATAGAAACGTATAGACTTGAAGGAGCGTTTACAGGGAAGCCGGCCCCAGAATTAACAAAAACCTGAAAGCGGTTTTTAAAGGCGGGATCAAGGGGTTTGGTTCTCCTTTAAACACTTTGCAGTGAGTGAGTGCATTAGTGCACCACTGGTATGTTGCCTATACTTAATACACACTTAAATACATTAGCTTTTTTTGTGTGACACAAATGCACTAGGAGAGCGGTTTACTTTATATAAAATGTATTTATATAAAATATGGATATGTATTGTTCTGTGTGTGTGTGTGTGTGTGTGTGTGTGCGTGTGCATGTGCGTGTGTGTGTGTGTGTGTGTGTGTGTTTAACATACAAATCACAGTACCTAGGTGCTTCGTTGTTGTTGTTCTTCTGTGGGTGCTCTTCGTGTCGACTGTGTTGTCGACAACATCACCGTCGTGTAAAATAACCAGTCAGTCAGTCAGTCAATGTGTACCAGTGCAAGTATAAACTCCGGCCACGAGAGGCCGCTAGTGTGCAAAGTTTAAATGACATAACGTGACATTTTTATATGTCTGATGATGCTGATCAGTCTATTGTGGTGAGTCTATTGTACCATTTTCAAGTGTGTGATATAGATATACTCCACAAGATGGCACCATTGAGTGTACTCTAGTTAGCCGTTGGCTGAAAATTTAAAAAACGAGTCAATGTTAAAAACACTCATGGTTCTGAATGACGTGCAAAAAACAGGAAGGAACCAGCCAGTATAACTCCTGTCACCTGAGGGCATCCAGAGGATATCCAGAGGATAGCTAAAGAACAGAGAATGTTCATCCCCAGAACAAAACCTCCATTCCACTTGTTGATGGGTCCACAAAACCTTCACACACTACTGAAGATACCACCTGCATCATGCCATTCCACGTCCAAACCCTGGCTGTTCAGGTCTGGCACTAGGAGTAACATACAGGTCTAAACCACTTCAGAGAGGATATTCATAGACACACAGAGTATTTACAGCAGTCATGTTGAGTGCTTCATTTGCCCTGTAGGGTCCTTAATTGACTTCTGTAATTAATCATAGGTCCCCAAACTCACTCACATTTTCCAGAGGATCCCTTCAAGCTGTACTTAGTGTATTATTTTCTCCAGCTTCAGGAACATCAAGAGGTCTTTGAAGCATCGAGATACTTTGGTGGGTAATGGTGTCTTCCACTCCAACAGAATTATTCTACGCTGATAAGGATTCAAAGGCAATACTGTCCTTTGTTTTCCATCCTAATTGTTTGATGACCAGGTAATACTCCAAAAATCGCCATTTCTGGACAGGGTGTTCGAATGTTTAAAGCTTCAAATGTGTTTGAAAATAATTGGCATCATCAAATATCTATAGCTTATGTCAGCAAATTCCTGCGACTCCTTATGCATATCAGGCGACCCCTACTGGGGTCACAATCCCTAGGTTAGGACCCGCTGCTATAGGGTGTTGAACTGCCAGCCGAAAGATTCTGGATTCAATCTCCAAGATCTCCAGCTTCCCTGTGTTGACATCTGTGTCATCAGATATATTCTGTAAACATCGACCTGCACATTCCACTACAGACTGTAAAAATATGATATGTGAAATATTGAAAAAAAACAGCTTCTGTTTAAACATCTTCTATACTCTGTTATACTGAGTAGAGAACTATACTGTTAGTGTATAATACATTTAAAGGTCAAGCCGAATGAATGAATGAATTGATTCATTCATTCAGTCTAACCTTACAGCATGACGTGAGATCTGCCCAGATGGTAGTTAGCTTATGTTGACACACTAAACAGCCCTGAACGGCCACCACACACACATCTGAATGAAGTGGAATTAAACAGAGTACTCTCACCTCTAATGACATCCGTCCTTATCTCTGTCCCTGTGCTGTCCCCCTCCCCATACTGGGCTGCACTCTCTCGTTGTTCTGTTGTTGTTTTTACCATGTTGTGTATCTCTCATTGAATTATATTTTCATCTTATTTTATTTATTGTTTTTGTGTGTCCTCAAAAAAAAATATTGTATGTATGTATGTATATACAGTATGTATGTATGATTATTATTATTATTATTATTATTATTATTATTATTATTATTATTATTATTATCAGTAGTAGTAGTAGTAGTAGTAGTAGTAGTAGTAGTAGCAGTAGTAGTAGTATCCTTCTTGTTCTTAATGAATAGTTATTGTATTAGTTGTCGTTAATGCTGAAAAGATTTCCACTTTCCATGTGGCAATATTGTCTCTGTAAAAGTTAGAGATGATATGGTTCTCTCTCTCTCTCTCTCTCTCTCTCTCTCTCTCTCCCTCTCACTGTGTCTCTCTCTCTGAAGAGGCTTGTTAATGGCTGAC
>OMKP01080993.1:0-14100 GCA_900302375.1 Bathygadus melanobranchus
GGGGGGGGGGGGGGGGATCACAGTCAGAATTTGCATGACTTTGATCTTCTCCCGTCTCAGCGGAAGTCTTTGCT
Source organism: Bathygadus melanobranchus (assembly GCA_900302375.1). NCBI lineage: Eukaryota > Metazoa > Chordata > Actinopteri > Gadiformes > Macrouridae > Bathygadus > Bathygadus melanobranchus. The sequence continues at coordinate 75 of OMKP01080993.1, forward strand.
TGGCAACTTGAAAGGGAAGGCAGCCCCTCTCGTTTTGGACAGTCACTTTAATGGAACATCAAGAAATGAAGATGACTTGGCAGAGAGCTGATCTCCAGCTTCTTATTTTTTTCATAGGAAGGCATTTTTTCACCCTCAACAAAGGAATGCATTTTGATTCCCTCTGCGACCAATCGTTTTTAAGGCCTTTTGGCCTGTCCAGGTTTGAAAGGCAGATAGTACTAAATAGTTAACTTATTCTGAGGTATGTGTGTGTGTGGGTATGAATGTGGGTATGTGGGAATAAGTACATACTCACGTTGGTATATACTGTATATTTCATATGTACTTCACTGGAACTGAACGTTTTCTGAATTTGAGTGTTGTGGCTGCCTTTTAGAATCCAGTAGGGTGAAATTCAGGTTTGGCATCATCAGCTTTCCTAGCAAGCCCCTCGCTTTGAATTGGCTGTGCTGATGTGAGGTGGATGTGGTAGCTTGGTGTCTGTGTGAAGGTGGGTGTGGTGCCCTGAGGTGGATGTGGTAGCTTGGTGTCAGTGTGAAGGTGGGTGTGGTGCCCTGAGGTGGATGTGGTAGCTTGGTGTCAGTGTGAAGGTGGGTGTGGTAGCTTGGTGTCAGTGTGAAGGCGGGTGTGGTGCCCTGAGGTGGATGTGGTAGCTTGGTGTCAGTGTGAAGGTGGGTGTGGTGCCCTGAGGTGGATGTGGTAGCTTGGTGTCAGTGTGAAGGTGGGTGTGGTGCCCTGAGGTGGATGTGGTAGCTTGGTGTCAGTGTGAAGGTGGATGTGGTGCCCTGAGGTGGATGTGGTAGCTTGGTGTCAGTGTGAAGGTGGATGTGGTGTATCAGTTATGAAATGCAAACACATGGGGCATTGTGGCCGTCTCGGTGGGTCCGCAGTCATGCTGGTACAAATCTGGGGGAAAGCCAGCAACAGCAGTACTAACCAGGTATAGTATTGGTAGTAGTAGTGATTCGACTAAGGGGAATCCCTTAGTTCCACTGGTTCACAGGTGAAGGGATGGGCTGTGCCACCAGATGGCAAATCAAATGGGTTCTGACTCAAATGGGTCAGCACCTATGAACCTTCATGCGTGGAACCAGCCATAATGATTTCGCTGTCTGAATGACAAATCACATTCTTTGGCTATTTCTTAATATACGCCTCCCTTATTGGAAGTCATCATAATGGTCATTATCGTAAGTGTAAAGGGCTTTGCTCATTTTGACCCCGTTAGCTTTCCATAGCAAGCCATTGCCAAGGATGCAACAGTCCCAGTTTAGAGTTGGGTCACGACTTCTACGTCACCAGGAGACACAAAGACATTTCTGCTGCAGCCCATTGCAAATAAACCTGACTTGACATTGCCATTGTCCCGCTGACAGCAGGGGAGGCATTCTTCAGTACCATACCGATACTATTACCTCCTGAGCCACTGCCGCCCATGCCGGATGTTTTCGTGCTCAACATGATCATGTGGGTTTTCTTTGGGTAGACATACAGTACATGCTGACTGCCATTTCATGAACGTAATGCGCATGCGTTGGTATTTTCATCAGTGCACCTGTGTGCCTTCAGAGAAAGAGTTTGCACAGCGTTTGCTGCAGAGATGCAGCCTACTTCACACAACGTCCTGGCTCTCGTGTGCACACATCACTCGCTCGCCGCTAACTGTCTGGAGGAGGTGGAGGCAGGTGGCCACCGCGTGGCACCTTGTTAACTCTGCCACCTGTTGAGTGCCAGCCTCACACAAACAGGTTCCCCACACCAGCATACCACCTCTACTCCGCAGCTCATACTACTACTCTCTGTCTCTCTCTCTCTGTCTGTTTCTCTCTGTCTCGGTCTCTCTCCCTCTCTCTGTCTCTCTGTCTCTCTGTCACTCTCCCTCTCTCTCCCTCTCTCTCTGTCTCTCTCCCTCTCTCTCTGTCTCTCTCCCTCTCTCTGTCTCTCTCTCTCTGTCTCTCTGTCTCTCTGTCACTCTCCCTCTCTCTCTGTCTCTCTCCCTCTCTCTCTGTCTCTCTCCCTCTCTCTCTGTCTCTGTGTCTCTCTGTCTATCTCTCTCTCTCTCTGGTGAATGACCACCAGCCGCTGGCGCCGTCCCAAGCAGTGTCTGGAGTTGTTGTTGTTGTTGTTGCATAAGTTGCTTTAGATAACCTGCGATGGATGTTTGTAACATTATGAATTACTGATGGAATAACCATGCACCATTCACAAGATCCAAAACTAGCCCCTTTCATGAATGTAAGTAATGTTCTGTGGCCTCTTTCAGAACTTCTTTTTCAACAATCTTTGTTACGTTGTGGAAATGTGTTGAACTGCAACACTCTTTAGGCTCCCAATATGGCGTATGGCGGAGTATGGCCTACAAACAATCCCATGATGCATTCTGATGTACAAGCCCTATTATTTAGCTTGGTGTATATATACATAGATATGTACAAGATCTGTACATATACTAGACTGGACTTTTTGTGTGACCAATTTTTTTAATTAATTTTATTTTCCACAAAGTTAACATCAAGTAACATAGCAATAGTATAACATATAGGCATACCAGGGGATTGATAGTGTTGAAGAAGATTCAAATGAATGTGTAGTTTCAAATCCTTTCTTCCACACAGACCACAGAGACAAGATGCAATGTTCAATGTACACTGAAACACATCATTCACACAGGCTATTTGAAATGTTTATATGTTATTATATGTATCAGAGTGTTTTGTCATGATCGGACTCCACAGAGACCTGCCACTGTTCGATGCATATTAATTATGGTATATTATATTACCCTATATCATAGTATATTAGGATAATAGTAGCCTATATTTTCTGTCAAATTGAATGCAGACTGACATGAATGGACACGCACATTGTCGTCATATTGCCAGTTGCCGTCTCCACAAAGACGATTGATTTCATAGATAGTCTATTAATTACTATATATTATATTAGCCTATATCGCTCACAATGTTCATACCACCTTATTTGTACTCTCATACTGTGGAAGGTGCGTGTCATTTAACAACATTTAAGCTACATTGAAGCTCTGCCGGACTCTGAGTTGAATGACGAGTGAATCCAAAAGCCTCTGGCGTCCACGCAGCAATCCTGCACAGTGGAAATAAAATGTGTTTTAACTAATTGAACCACTTTATAAATGAAAAGGAAAAAAAAAACCCAATCAGTTGATAAAAGCTGCAGCGGTGGTCTCCATCGGCTCTGATTCAGGGAAAGATACGCACTGTTCATTTCCTTTAAGTAAATATTCAATAAATAAATGAATACATTAATAATGAATAAAGAATCACACAAGTCATGTAATCGATTTACACACGGTTTACTGTTTGCCGGCACATTACAGCTGTTGCCCCGTTAAAGGACTATGATTGAATCTTATCTGTACATTGCTGGTGTTCTATATTCATTATACCAAGCCATAACAGTCATTCAGAGTGATAATCAATGGTCTAGGCAAACCTTCTTTCATTCGCTTACTGGAGTTCTCCAGCGTTAAAGGGGAAGTCTGCATTTCATTTCCTGTATTTATGTCATGGGATCGCACCTAGGCCATCTCATTAAAGGGGAAGGGTAAATACCTCCTATATGAACGTCATATAGAACTGTATCAAGCAACGTATTGATATTATGCAATGTTCATGTATTACACCTTATTTATGAGTTTTGGCTTGTTTAGCTTATACTGTTTAACCTTATTAAAATGGTTTGTATATTTATACCTACCTCCATTCAGTCTTTGAGCTCTGTTTAAATATTTTCACTTGAGTTCATCCGTTCAACATTTCTATAAGTCTTAAACTATGTCTTATGTAAACATATTTTGACCTCATTTTGCTCTGCAGCATGCACCATGGATTTTGTAGTCTTCAAAATAGTACTTATTCCTTAAGACGTGTTTTATTTCAAATCCTCATTGCCGCAGTGCAATCAATATTAATTCAAACTATTCAAATCATTTTAAATGTATTGATTTTCATAGGCACATTCTCATCATTCTTCATATTTATTTAATTCTATCGTTTGTCTGTGTGGGCGCTATTTCTAGAGTGATCGTTATTATATTTCAAAAAGGCTGTGGCATGTGTGCGGCTGGTGGTTGGTGGCTGGTTTAAGTGGTCTCACCTTTGTCCCAATATCTCAGAGGGGTTGCTAGAGGTTACATAACTACAGAAATGTGTCTAGGAAGCATGTTCATTTTGATTATTGAGACTGCCTTATAGGAAAATGGGTAAATTGTAGGTTATGTTTAAGATTTTTCCAAAGATGCAAATACATTCCTAAGTATTTAAAGTGAGAGATATTAAAATTCAACACTAAACACCAGAACCGGATGCACAATGCAAATGCTATTAGCAAACAAGGTGGGGGCCATTTGACAGAGATAGGTGTATCAGAATCGAGGAGTATTTGTTCAGGATTTAATTCATTGTTATTAGCAGATAAATAGTACAAAGTAAGGAACAGTGTCGATTTTGGGCAGATTGGTGCTTCAGTAAATCTAATTTAGCTCATTTAATAGAAATGTGCACAGGAGCACAGCCAGGAGCCAGTGAGGAGGATGTGTTAGTGTTGCTAGGTATGTAGGTTATGTATCAGAATCCAGAATTCCTGCACCAGGAAAGTAAATTATGTCTGCTTATCCAATTGTCATAGTTAATATACCCATACACTTTCTGCTTCCTGGCTGCAGCCTCATGTTATCATCTTCGTTTCGCTGCACTCGAGTGCTGCCTCTGGTAATCTTCATCGGATTGGTTAAAAGCAGGGAAGCGGAGGCATGCCATTGGTTAATATGCCAATGTTGTCCTCGTGTAGCTCATGCATGTATAGCTCACGGTTTGCCCTCCAGACGAGGTGAAATAATTCACATTGCCGGTGGTAGTTCAATCCCTTAAGGTTGACCGAGTCTCAGAAAAGACCGCTATACAGAGTCACGCTGGATTGAAATACGTGCATACTTCATAGTTACACAAGGGCCGTCATCTCTGCACCAAGCTGTCTCAGAATGTCCAATCCAAAGCAGAATTAGAGGAGCAGAGGCATGGATGGGTTTCACTCTGTATGGTAGGAAAACACAGCAGCAGTAGCAAAGGAGGTGCGAGGGTCTGATGAAAGGATTCAGAACAACAGATGTTGATGGTGCTGGAGCTGTTACTGTTAATACTTTCTTATGAGGACCAGATCATTGAAATTCAAAATTAAGATGAATTCATAACTGATTTAATTAATGTGGCGGATAGAAAGACAATGAACCTTTTAACAGTGAACCTGTAAGACTCTGCTACAAGTACTCTTATTATTAATTTCATTCATATTATTCAACAATCAAAATGAATGGCCTCAGCCGTAAGTCAATCTAGCAACAACTGATCATGTTATAAACATTCAACAGACATAGCCTGATATATATATACATCAAGCAACAATTGATCGTGTTATTTATATTCAGGGTTAGAAGTCCAAGCAGATCTTTTCCAAAACACTCTCCATCAAAGAACCGTACATGCACAACTCTGCTACATCACTGTGGTCTGTTGACTTGTCGACAGCCAGCGACATCACCTCTGTTTGTTTTAAATGATCCCAAAGGGTTTGAAACACATCTGTTGCGAGAGCTTCGACTCCTCTGATCGTTGTTGTGTCAGACGTTGGTATTTTTGCGGATAGATTAGATTAGATTAGCTCTCTAATCTTTTTTTTCTTTTTTCGCCACGGCAGAGAGACGAGAGGGCGAGTCGTGGGGTGGGACAAAGCGGATAAAACGGTTTCCTATCAGAGGACATTGAACTGGCTCACATTCTTGCTCAGAAACAGCTTTTTATTATGACACAGTCCCAAAGATTCAACAGCAAAACCTTGAGGCAGCTCTAGAGAAGCATCTTATCCTGGCTACCTGCTGTTGTACAGTAAGGAGTCAACCTAGCAACTGTTTGTAACTCAAGTTTGTAAACTTGTTCTATTGACCTGGCAACCAGGAATACTTGTAACTTGTTCTATTCTAATTGCACTCTACCTTCAGCGATATATTGTTGTCTCCCTCTTTCGACAAATGTGTTACTTTTTTGTAAGTCGCTTTGGATAAAAGCGTCTGCCAAATGCTCTAAATGTAAATGTAAATGTAGAGAAGCTTGATCGGGGTAAAGTCCTCTCAAGTGGGGACATAGAGAGTGATTTATTTTTTGGCGTTCCTTCAGTAGAGGGGGAGCCAAAATATAACAAAGGGGAATACTCTTCCCTGAATGATGAATGGAGGAAATTAATGAAAGCAACTGCTTCGAAATCTTTGAAGTCTGGTCTGGTTACAGGCAGACAAAAATTCACCTCAATGATAAACTATTAACAAGCTAATCGGCAGACAAAGAACTTAAACTTAAAATTACAACTTCAAATTAATAATGTATTGTTGAAAAATCTGATCACCCTAGCTACCGATTTAAACATTTAAAATTTCATATTTTAAAATTCTGTCCATGACATAACCCAGCTTTTTACTCCTTTTGATTTAACCTACAGTTAGTGAAATAGAGGAAATAACAGAACCAGAAGTGGCCAACATTATCGGTGCACTGAAAAACTCTAAAGCTAAGGACACCTACAGGCTGGACACCAACTTTGTGAAATGACACAAAGCCTCTCTTTTAGTAAGCCCGATTACACGGTTACCACGGTTACCCCAATCTTTAAATGACATGGCTAACTGTCAGCATCCTCCCGGTTATATCGAAGGTAGCTGAGAAGAGGGTCGCAAAGCTGCTGACTGGATATCTAAATAAAGGCGACGCCCCTCTGCTCCCCTTGCAGTTTGGGTTCTGTGCCCACCATTCCACAGAATCAGCAAACTGTGTCTTTCTAGAAAAAGTCAAATGCTTTCTGGATAAGAGTAACTGACATGGAAATGGATTCCATTTATATAGCGCTTTTATCCAAAGCGCTTTACATTTCCTCACATTCACCCATTCATACACACATTCATACACCGACGGCGTCAACCATGCAAGGCAACAACCAGCTTGCTGGGAGCAGTTAGGGTTAGGAGTCTTGCTCAGCTCGACAGCTTGACACCTCGACACTTAGCTAGAGGGAGCTGGAGATCAGCAACCTTCCGGTTACCAGACTACTGACAGAGCTACTGCTGCCCAGAGTTCCTATGAAGAGTTCCTATGAAGAGTTCCTATGAAGAGTTCCTATGTCGGCGCTGTCTTTCTGGACTTAAAGAAGGCATATGATGCCTTCGACTACCAGGTTCTTTTATCTAAATTAACACATTGAAATGTTTCTGAAGAAGCTATCCTGTGGATGAAATCATATCTATCCAATAGAAAGCAATGTGTTTGTAATGACAGCACCAGTCCTTATCTTGACTGACATAGGTGGTTCTTGGTTCCAGACCAGCCACTTTAGAGACAGTTTTCCTGGCCGATAGCCGCTTCTTTTGCTGTCGAAACGTGAAAAACTGGTTCAAGATTAGGCACTGGCTCTGGCTCAGTTTGTATATTGTCATTTGAAATGTTTCTGTTTTTGTTACCTGCCTAGCGACTGTGGATATAAATCCGCATTTTTTGCTACCTTCTGGCATTATTACGTCTTTTTTTAAATTGATGTACTCTGTCCCTATCAAATAATAATGAAGTTTAGAGACTGTTTACAGAAGCCTTGTTGAAAGTGTTTTCAGTTTTACTATGTGTGCATGGTATGGGCACCTGGGGGCTAAGAACACAAATAGACTGTCCAGAATTACAAAGATGGCCAGTACAATTATTGGGAAAGGATAGAAACAACTGTAAAGTATATCAAACGCAGGTGAAACTAAAAGCCTGACTGCCCTCAGGAAGACGCGTGGTGTGTTTTAACCAACCTGTGAAGCCCAAGACAAATGTCCACATTTGTGGACAATAAAGATTACTAACTATTACTAACCCCCGCTGGCCGGATGGAAAGGTGTCCCTCGAGGCCCATAAGAGTGCAACAGCTTCACACAGACTTACCTCACCTAAGCTTGGCTGTTTGTCACCAACAGGGATAGACTCCCCTGCCTGTTCCTGAATCCCAAAGCCACAAACCAGGAAGACATACGGTCGTTAAACTCTCTCAAGCGTATCTCCTCAATAAGCTCTCCACTCCATCATGACAAGAACGATGGTCCAGCCCTAGTCATGACGGTGTCTAGCTGTGGATGCTGCAGCAGGATTGGACTTTCAAGATAAATTCCTCATGGAAAAAAGTAAATCAAAATTAGATGACATGAAAGCAATCATTTCCCAACAGTGACAGTGTTTTTTTATGGAAAGTTAAATAGAATGCCAGGTGGTGAAATCCCTTCTAAAATAACAACTTCTCCCTGCTCAACATGTTTGGCCTCATTCTGGAGTTCACTTCGTCGTTACTGAAGTCCACGTCATAATCACTCAAGCATCATATATTTAGGGGGTTAAAATAAGTGCCTGATTAACTAGTAGCTAGGCTGGTGACGGTTACCACTGATATCTTCCTTTTTGGAATCATTATTTCACTGTGGAGGCTTGTGTGAGATAGTATATAATAAATAGTAGTATTTATTTGCAATGTGCATATGAATTATTCTTATGCTTGGACTATTGAACAGCCACAACAAGCAAACCGAGGCAAATGATCTGGCTGTTTTTTTTACGACCAATTGTGTGACCCAACTGCATTATTCGACCATGCTGGTGAAACAAAGGGCAAGTTGAAGAGGTTGAAAATGTTTTGTAACTAATAAAGCTAAGGGTGTAGTAACCAGGCGCCCATTCACAACTGTTCAACACTGATTACAAAACAAGCATTAAACATACAACATGTATTGTACATCTTTCCAAAGAAGTCCAGCGGCCGCTGTCCGTGGTTCCTGTGTGTGGCACTCAAATAAACTTCAATTAGTAACAACCGCTTTTCCTTAGGCTGAGACCACATAGTTCAATCTCATAGTGTTTCATAATCATTAATAGTATGTCAACCTGAGAATAGAAAGAAAATAACAATACTAACAATAAAACCAAACAACAGAAGCAACATCTCAACATGATGCAGTTTAAGATCCATCCAATATAGCTTAAAGTACATCACTGTAGTCAGAACTATGTGCTTTGGATGGGCTAGTGTTTACAAGTTAGCAAGTTTTCAAACTAAACGTCAGGGCTAGGAAGTCTGGAAGATTCTTTACAGACTTCCTACCAACGATGTCAAGGGACGTGCCCTGACACTAATTGTGTTTGATGCTGTCCCCAAGGTTTGATGTGAGTGTTGGGTGACTTGGTAAAGGGCACCACTGCACTGACGTTTGCATAGGTGGAATAAAGAGTCACACTCTCACACACTTGCACAGCCGGCCGTCAATCAACACAGTGTCCAATCAGAACGCTGTGTATTTTATGGTTTTGGTAACATTGGTTACTATTGAATTTGATGAGTTAATTTACATAAGAAAGAAAATGAGTCATTTATCTACATATATACAGTACCAACTGTTAAATAACACATTTTCTTCATGTTGGGGTTTTAGGTTTGATTGTATTACTGTTCTGATGTCAAAGGAAGCTTGTACTAAAAAAAGGAAGGCAAGGAATTGGTTTGAGAATCCTCTAATAGATGTTCCACCAAACTAGAAACAATACCGTTATTCCATTACTTGATTAGTGTCCTCATCTCCTCATGATGATGAAATTAATTGTACCTATAGTTTTTTTTTTATCCTTACAAAAAAAATCATAAATGCATGAGTTCTTTAGAAGAAAAAAAAGAGTCCTCTTTCATGCCATAAACTTCAGGGCTCCAGTTCTGTGCAAAATACCTCCAGAGGACACTTCTGAACAATTAGAGGGCTCTGACACTGGGATGCAATGAGACAGCGGTGACACTGCCATCAGAACCCCTTTCACACTCCCAATTACACCCCTGCCCTTGAGCACCAGTGTCATGAGCTAGTGTCATGACTCGCTTTTCTTTGGGGGGGGGGGTTGGCCTGCAGGGACAACAGCCTTCTCTGTATCTGTTTGTCCTGGGTTTGCTGGTTCCCATCACCTCAGGGAAGGGCCTTGATGAATAATGCTGCTGGTAAACTTCACAGAGCTCTTGGTGGTGTAAATGAGATATACTTGCAGCCAGGTACCCTTCATCGTATTTGAGTTGGGGCCACACCACTAATGCATTCATAAAGTAGTAAAGTGTCAGATATTCCACAATTATACTTTTCTGCAACCTAATGACTTAATGTCCGTCCAGGTCCTACCCCTGGAGAACCAGATGAGGGATCCGAAGCGTTTCCCCATGGCCCTGAACATTGGCATGGGCATCGTGACCGTCCTCTACGTGACCTTGGGGACGCTGGGCTACCTCCACTTTGGCGAAAGCATTAAAGGCAGCATCACTCTCAACCTGCCGCATGATGCCTGGTAAGCTCCACAGCACTGGGAGTGCACACCGCTGCCACTGCACACCGCTGTGTTACTTGGAAAACCTTTTGATGAGCTTGAGTTCTCCTCCTCCAATTTTGATCTTACATGATTGATTTTACTCCTTTATGATTGATCGCACTTGTCATTTATCTTCAGCTACATCTTTCTGATTAAATTTGGGCTAGGTGATGCAAGTGGTCACATGATCTGGAAGATGTACTGCTGTATTTTGATTGTAGTGTTTGTTTCTTCCTCAATCGGGGGAATACGTCCAACATGTAATTCTTGTAAAGCAAAACCTACAATCTACAATATCTCAATATCTGTGCCGTGCCACATTTTTACACCAATCCTTGTACAGCCGGCCACACTAACAGCTTGGCCAGCAATCCCAAATTCTGATGTCCACATCACAATGTCAATACTGTCGCCCACTACTTCAAAACAAACCAGTGAAGACATAGACTCAGACTCCTAACGTCCCTATAGCCTTTCCTGAAGAGTTGTCTATTTCTTTAATGCCTGGCACACACTAGATCTTTCAAATGTAGAAAACATGACAAACCACACACCTAACGATAGTAACTGTTTTGGACATTAAGTGTGTGGAAGGCAACAATTGCCAACACAGCACACCACACACTAACTGATTCCATTCCCCAACAACACATTCCTGATTCTCAAAACCGAAACTCTTGCAAATCGCAATTGCAATCTTGTGATCAAACGTGACTTTATTGTAAACAAACATGATAGACATGCTATGCTAGCTTTTGCACCCGTTTTTTGGACGAAGTCATGGAAATGGCGTGAAAATGGACTGTACATGTTGCAGCGTTGGACCCTTCCATTTAGTCTTTCCCATGTGACAGTCCATACACTGTCCTCGGGGTTCCCCCTGCACTCCAGGGTATCGTAAATATTGTTTAAATTAATTAAATATATGATTAATATTATAAAATACAATCTTAACATACCCACACCACAGGATAATGTGGCAAAATCTTAAAGCCATCAAAAAATCAGGGCTTTGCTGACCAGATTTGGAAGGGGGAAAAGGGCACAGAATTGTCTAATTACCCTTTAGTGTGTACCCAGCAGGTCTCACGAGCATAACAAACACAGCTGCATGCTTCCCTTGACTTCAGCGTAACCCACAAGTGTAATGTCCTGTGTTCCATTTCTCACATACACATGCAGGAGTTTGTGTAGCTTGCCATTCATGAAAATATCCCCGATTTGTGTGTGAGCGTGCATGGGTGTGCGCGCGCACCAGGGAGTAAATGTGTGTGTGTTTGGAGAGTCCTCGGTCTCCTGGTTTCCCCATTAACAGTACTCATTCAGATGTGGGAGATGTATATTATATATTGCTGGATGGACAAGGCCCAGCCTAATACATTCTAAGAATTGTTGAGGCCTCACTGGCAAAAAAAAAGTTGTTGTGTTGACATGCTTACAAGGTGGCTCCGACTAAATACCAGCACAACAAAAAAACAAACTGCTAAATAAGATCGCTGTGTGTGGACTTCTCAGGGAGGAATGTGATAATGAAAGCCAATCTGTTTCCATAATGCCCACAGACATGCAGTGTGTATGTCAGCACGCGCCAGAGGGCTGCGTTAAAGAAACATGCTTCACGTATCCAATTATTTTAGCGACGGAGCCAAACAAAGAGTGCTTTGTCAGCGCACAAAGTGCTCGTTCAAGACAGCTTGTTGCGTCATCCTTTTTCTTCAACGTAGGGAGATTTTCTTTCTTTTAATTGAAATGAGATGCTAAAGTGTCATGTAGTGCTAGTAGGTGGTAATGACCTAATCTCCTTGAATTTTTTCAAGGTAAAATTACATGTGACATTATTTTCAGCTTGAGACTTGTAAATCTCACACATTTTTGATTGACTTGTAACTATTATCTCCATGATATTGGCCTATCTTTGTCTCATGAAGTTGTTTCTTTACCCTTGGTTTTTAATTCCTCGTCTTTACTGTAGACATGCCCTTATGTTCACCGAGCGACGTCACATTGGGTGGTAGGTGGCGGTATTCAATTATCCATCCAGGTGAATGATGGGGGATTAAGTACCTCACTAATTGCTAAAGGTTGCTCGTGCTTATTAGGTTTATCACCTGGCACAAATCCAATTAGGCCGAGCGCAGAAATCCTTAGAGAACTTCCCCCCGGAATGAATGCAGATTTCAACAGCTCACGATCCACAGAAAAAGCATCGGCGTGCTGCAGAACACGTCAACATGTATCTATGTTTATATATATATGTGGTATATGTAGTGTCTCCATGTTCCATTTCTAGGATCTACAAATGCAGTAATGTGCATGATAGTGGCGACAGGGTAGATTTATGGTGTGAGATCTGCAGTCCCCTTCAACGCCAACACCAAAATAGTCATGAAAAGTGCATGTGTGCATATTTTCCCAAGGACTATACTGTCTGTGTAGGTAAAGGACCATGTAGTACCCTGGCTAAGTGCCAGGGTGCTGGACCCAGGAGGCCGAAATAATGTTTTTTTTGTGTGTTGGGTGAGAGGAGTGGACCCTGTTGTCCTTACCCAGCTCCTGCCTCCTCCTTGCCCCACTTTAACACAAAGCGCACTATAAATCAACATCTGGCATGGCGACAAGCTGCCAGGAGGTTAACGCATTTGTTTGGAGTTCCCCCCTCCTACCTGAGAGCGTAGCTATGTATTAATGTAGTGCATGGATCATATCTTCCAGTTCCCCAGGATAACTAACTCCAATTCCCGGGCTCCAGCTGAAACGGAAGTAGCATTAAGTGACTGCCTCGGTGTATCGGTCATACAGACGTCGGTGTATCGGTCATACAGACGTCGGTGTAGACGTCGTACAGACGTCGGTGTAGACGTCGGTGTATCGGTCATACAGACGTCGGTGTAGACGTCAACAGACGTCGGTGTATCGGTCATACAGACGTCGGTGTATCGGTCATACAGACGTCGGTGTAGACGTCATACAGACGTCGGTGTAGACGTCATACAGACGTCGGTGTAGACGTCGGTGTAGACGTCGTACAGACGTCGGTGTAGACGTTGTACAGACGTCGGTGTAGACGTCGTACAGACGTCGGTGTATCGGTCGTACAGACGTCGGTGTAGACGTCAACAGACGTCGGTGTAGACGTCATACAGACGTCGGTGTATCGGTCATACAGACGTCGGTGTAGACGTCGGTGTAGACGTCGGTGTAGACGTCGTACAGACGTCGGTGTAGACGTCGGTGTAGACATCATACAGACGTCGGTGTAGACGTCGGTGTAGACGTCATACAGACGTCGGTGTATCGGTCATACAGACGTCGGTGTAGACGTCGGTGTAGACGTCGTACAGACGTCGGTGTAGACGTCGGTGTAGACGTCGTACAGACGTCGGTGTAGACGTCGTACAGACGTCGGTGTAGACGTCATACAGACGTCGGTGTAGACGTCGGTGTAGACGTCATACAGACGTCGGTGTAGACGTCGGTGTAGACGTCATACAGACGTCGTGTCATGCAGGCGGCAGTGTTCACGAGAGTAGGAGCCCCCATATTAATATTCACCAGAGAGTAATGAGGGCTCCTGGAAGATGTCA
>OMKP01080995.1:0-11892 GCA_900302375.1 Bathygadus melanobranchus
TTGTCAAAGGGCCAGTGAGTGGGACTACTTACTGACTCATCACTTATCTTTTCTATCTGCTGCCCATGGATACAATGAAGATACGACTATATCATAGGCCGGGTGTGCATATGTTAGGGGGAATATCAAAAAGATATAATATAATGATATATATAACATAATATACCATATTTACATATTGGTTTGGGGGTATATACACTATATATAAACCGTCATAATATAGTCTGAATTATATTTCTGCTTTCTCATATTGGTATGCTAGTTTTCTTTGGCTGTGTGTGTGTGTGCCTCAGCCCTCTGATATTGTGTGACAGAGAGAGCAGGCCAATAGAGTTGCTTACATAAACAACAGCCAGATAGACAACAGTAATGCGCATATGCATCCTGACACTGCAACCACATATTGTTTTTAATAACTTATTGTCTCGCTCTCTCTCTCCCCCTCCCTCCCTTCTCTCTATCCCTTTCCTCTCTGTGCTGAACCAGAAGATCACTTGGGCATCGAGTTTATGGGTAAGTAAAGTTATTTCTTTTGTGTGAGTCATGCAACCCCCACATATATGTGGCGTTGAATCAACACAGGGTCTGTCTCTATGTAACATTTAGTCACATATATTATCATACTACAAATGATAGACTTGATGTGACCTGAAACTGTGTGTAAAAGCATTGACATACCATAAAAGACATACAAAGACCATTTGTACCTCAACACACACACACACACACACACACACACAGCTGTTCAGCTGTTCATTTATGCAGCTCCTGGGGCACGTATCCATGGGGTTTGTATGTCGTTATTGCTTTTCTCTTGTCTTCTATTCTCTTTCACTGCCACTCTCTCTCTCTCTCTCTCTCTCTCTCTCTCTCCAACTCCCATTTTTCCTCTCTCTCTCCCGCGCTATTACATGAAGTGTCCTTCCACATCTACTGTTGTCTCCTTGGAAACAGGAGATTTGATATGATGTTGGCATTGTTACCAATGTTACTCCTCATTAGTGTGTGTGTGTGTGTGTGTGTGTGTGCATGTGCGTGTGTGTGTGTGTGTGTGTGTGTGTGTGTGTGTGTGTGTGTGTGTGTGTGTGTGTGTGTGTGTGTGTGTGTGTGTGCGTGCGTGTGTGTGTGCATAGCAGCAGTGGCTAACGACAGAGTTAGAGCAGATTGCTGTAGCAGGATCCCTCCATCCCATATCCTATGTAGTCACTAAATGTGCCGCTCCATACAGACAAGACTCTGATAGAGTATCAGAAACTGTACAGCATAAATCTCTGGTTGGATGTCAGCGCTGCTTTATCAGAGTCTGTCTAGTCCTGGTCTGCAGCTGCTCAGATCCAAGCCCTCCCTTTAGCGCTAGCAGCAGCAGATTCAGTCCATCGTTAACCCTTAATGTTATTAACTTGGCTGGTATGCATTTGAGGGTTATTAGGCAAACCATTCATATTTAATTCTGGCAGAGATTTGACTAAGAAGCTAATTAAACGAAACTGAATATAAAATAGTTTGATGCACACATGAATGTTTCACTTGTACCACTGTTAAAAATGCTTACAATATTTAATTAAACTGCTAGCATGTTCAATTAAAGTCCATTGTCTTGGAGCAGTCCAATAGTTATTTATTTGATATTAGCAGCCTTTCACCATTCTCCAGTCTTTACAGTCTACCTCAGTCTACTTCAGTCTACTTCAGCAATGCATGAGTGTCGGATTTCTTGGAACCCCCTTCCCCACAATGCTTTGCGTCAGTGTGTGAGTGCTGTATCTCACCAGTCACTCATCACTCACATCAATTTTTCCTTTCCATCTGAGATCAGTGAGCTCTGACTTGAATATGTTCCTCCCGGTTGTCAATCAGTGTCTGGAGAAAATGTTACAGGCAACGATTTATAGAGGGAGATGGATTTTAAATTGCTTTCTGTTCATCTCATCTATTCTGAGGGCATATGATGTGTGTGTGTCTGATAAAAGTCAGTCCAGCAAGAACAGATGTTTACAGATGTTTTTATATATGTATGTGCGTGCGTGTGTGCGCAAGTGTGCAGATCTTGACATAAGTAACCAGATACCAGCCAGCCCATACTAGTCATGTATTGATGCTTGCTCAAGGCATTTAGGGTTGCCATCATATTTGGATGGATGTTCTGGTCACTGGTTCAGGTTTGTACGACTAGAGAGTCAGAAAACACTCACGCATAGCACTGTAGAGGTGCCTGGAGAAAACGTCTATGTCTATAATGCATTATAAACATACTTATGCATTATAATCTGCTCACGGCACTGTAAAATTCTAGCTATAAGCACTCAGAAATATTCAGAATGATTCATGACACTAGTCATAAGACATTATAAAGCATCTTATAATGACTCCCAAACCTTTTCAGCTTGAGACCCAAAAGAGAAATTTGGTGTCTCCCCGGGACCCAAACTTAGAAATGTAGAATACATCATGAATTGCCATAACATAACATGTATAAACTACTGATATAGAACACAACAAAACATGAATTGTGTATGTAAAATGTATTATTTAATTATAAAATTATATCACGGCAACAATCAAATGTGCTGAGTGTATTGTTATGTTTCTCAATACAATACAATACAATTTTGTAACATGCCCTTCTTCTATTTTTATTAGGAAAATTAATTCACATATCATAGTTACTCTAGAAACATTGAGTGGAAGATAGCAAAAAACGATATGACAGGCATTTGTTGCTTGCTATAATCCAAAGTAGTCCAGGCAGGTTTATTTGCGTCTTCAAA
This sequence comes from Bathygadus melanobranchus, assembly GCA_900302375.1. Taxonomy (NCBI): domain Eukaryota; kingdom Metazoa; phylum Chordata; class Actinopteri; order Gadiformes; family Macrouridae; genus Bathygadus; species Bathygadus melanobranchus. Next base: position 2,769 of record OMKP01080995.1, read on the forward strand.
ATATGAAGTTTAAAACATGTTTGACTGGAAAACATTGGTTAGTTTATGTCCCGCTTTGCCGAATGTGTCGCAACGGCCGGAGTATTCTTCTTCGTCTTTGTCTTTTACGAGGAATGTCAAACTTCTTTTGACATTCTTCTTGCCTCTTCTTGTAAGAATAAATGTATCTTTGTTTAAAATACACGTACGACTACACATTATGATTGAAATTTCTTTAATTAATTCATTAAGATTAATTATATACTCCGGCACATTCAAATTACAAAAGTCTTTATTTGGAAGACTTTTGCAAATAATCTGTTTACCTGCTTGGACAACCCGCCTGGATTATAGCAAGCAACAAATGCAGTCATATCGGTGAGTGGTGAACGTTTTTTTTTCGATATACTTCCACTCGAGGTAGAGTTAGAGTGCGAGGTAGAGTGCTATGTTCAGATGTCCAACCCAATAAAAAGGTTTGGGAGACACTGCGCTACACTATTTTACACTTGGATTAAAACGTTAAACAAAAAGGGGATAGTTTGAGGGTTGAATCTGTCTTTTTCATCACCTCCATTCTTCCATTCATTCTGCATATATTAATGCGCTTTGGGTGTCTTGAAAAGCACTATATAAATGCAATTAATTATTATATTTGCGTCGTAACTTATGTAAATAGCGATTTTGTTGGCTTGTTGACTTTTTCGTGATATTTCTTTGTCACGTGCCTGATGTGAAAGGACCTTTAAAGTAAGCAAACAGATTTTACGAGCCATCGCAGACCATGACATGTGTGTGACGGAGAAATCGTGCTCAAGTTTTTCCCATATACCCAGAGAGTGATGACAACAAACACGGCTGCTGAGTGCTCCTGTCAGCCATTCAATGACGTCATTAAGGAGCTATGGCAAAACTACGACTAAATGACTTCATGCTAGAAATGTTTTCCTACTTGTAAAAAAAAAACCCTTTCTCATTGAGATAGAAGAAGTCAAGGAAATAAGTGACCAGCTTGGACTCCCAGAACTTCAAATGGAGTTTGTGCAGTTGAAGGGAGAAGAAGAGAGAGAACTCTGGAACTCTGGTGTCAGCATCTTGTGCTGCAGGATGTTGTGAAGTTCTGGAAGTAGACCAGGCATCTGACCAGAGATGGCAGAAGTACTCGTAGTCGAAGTAAAAGTGGTAATACCACACTGTAGAAATACTCTGTTACAAGTAAAAGTCCTGCATTGAAAATGTTACTTAAGTAAAAGTAAAATGCATGAAAATGTACTTAAAGTACGAAAAGTAAAAGTACTCATTATGCAGAATGGCCCATTTCAGAATACTATATTTTATATTATTGGATTATAATTATTGTTAATTTTAATCTGCAAAGTAACTAGTAACTAAAGCTTTCAGATAAATGTATTGGAGTAAAAAGTACAATATTTGCCTTGATATAGTGGAGTAGAAGTATAATGTAGCTGAAAATAGAAATACTCAAGTAAAGTACAAGTACCTCAGATTTGTACTTAAGCGTAGTACTTTAATGTACTTAGTTACTTTCCGCCACTGCATCTGACCAACCTCTCGAAACTCGCAAGACACATCATCTCAATGTTCCCATCAACTTACCAATGCGAGGCATCCTTTTCTGCCATGATAAGAATTAAATGTCGAACCTGAAATCGACTGAGTGGGCAACATACAATAGAGGTACTTCAAATCGCTGTTTCCAAGACAGAGTCTGACTTTAAAGCCTTTGTGTGTGACCTACATGGCTATTTTTTTTACATTAAAACATAGTTCTAAATGCGTCTTTGTCTGTCTGTCTGTAGGACTTTTTTTTTGGCCTGTCTATAGATTGTGGTGTTCAACACTGGCCTGACTGTACAGTTGTACACTTTACTAATGTTTATTATTCAACAGTGGCCTGACAGTACACGTGTATACTTAATTAATGTTTATTATTCAACACTGTAAAGTTGTACACTTTATTCATGTTTAATATTTGTATTCAACAATGACCTGTCTGCATATACACTGTTAGCTGTTGCCTTGGTAGTAGAAATAAATTGCAGATATAGCAGTTACACAAACATGTATTTTCATTCTTTGAAAATGAGTTCTAAATTGAATTGGTGTTAGCAAATAAGAGGTTATTTTGTAATGTGGATTTACAATAATTTGGTTTAGCTTATAGCAGTTTAGCAGCTTTTCAAAATCTTTTTATTTATTAAACATATTTTACATCACTACAGCACTCACCACATTTTCTGCAGATCATTTTTTTACATTTACATTTACATTTAGAGCATTTGGCAGACGCTTTTATCCAAACCGACTTACAAAAATGTAACACATTTGTTTTTTTGTTGTTATTATTATTAACAAGGAATTATGAAATATGAATAGTTGATATGGATTGTGTATTTAATGATCAATTATGATTTGAATGATTATGAATAAATGGCGAATGGAGTGACAGGCCGGTGTAGGTTTGTGCGGCTAGAGAGTTGGAAGACACTCTGCTGTGGAGGCGCCTGGAGTTTACAAGCACAAAATATCATTTTTCTTTTTTGATTGCACAGGAACACACCTGCCTATCCCTCGGTTTCGGTAAGGCCGATCTATTTTTTATGGGGAAAGTCTTTGGAAAATAAGTAACCGAGAGGAGGTAAAGTTGTGATTTATTAGATGTCGCTTGTGCACATCAAACTCCTTAGAAACACAAGAGCTCAATGTGGGAAAGGATTGTTGTTTTTCTCTTTCTCTCTTTGTCCTTATGTGTTCACCCTGCATCCCTGCCTTATTTTCACCTTCCTTAATCCTGCCTTCTAAATCCAATATCTCCTTCTTTTTTTTTTATAACTTCCGACATTCACTCTTGCTCATTCTCACGCCCATTCTGTCTCCCATGGGGCTAGCCAGAATCTCTTTCTAATGGTATAATTATGTCCAATGAGCCGATTAGATGATTCAGGCTAATTAGGAGGCATCAGAGAGAGAGAGCGAGAGAGACATACCGTAACTGTAGATAACAGTAGATACTGCTCACAGAACACGTGTCTATATATCAAATATCAATGTAACAAAACAGATCAGCGCATCAGAAACTCATTCAGGAGAAAAGTGTATTGGTAGCAATGACAGAAATAAAGATACTCAGACAGTAGATACGTTTGAAAGGTAAGTACATTTGGTGTCATTAAGACGGTTAATTTTTCAAGATTCTTTCAGTTTTTCGAAAACTTTCAAGGTATGAATAATCAATCCAGATGGACCTTATGGGTCCTTGAGGCAAAAAGATTCAGCATGTGAAATAAAGCCCACCCCCTGTAGTCAAAGCTGTACCAAACTTTTTATAGACCTGCTCACTTCCGGTTGACATGTGTCCCAAACTCCCAGATGTTTACGTTTGGAGTTTTCTTTTTTACTATGAAAGCAATAGTGCAATGCACTGATATGTGGGCAATTTTTGGCAATTGGTTTGGTGTTGATAGCTCAAAAACCGTAGGAGATGGAAGAAAAATAATAAGACACAGAATATCAATAGTTTGGCTTGCTTTGCAACCATACTAATTAAAACTGCAAGCAGTCTCAAAAGGTATTCACAGCCGACACGCACTGCCGACCCCAGCGACCACCCTTCCAAGGGGGTGGTACGTCGTTCAGGAGCGATGAGATAAGCCTCCCCAATCGATTTGGAGTGAATCCGAGTCATGGTTTTAGAGTAAATGGCGTTTATATGTGATTTTGTTGCTAGTGCTTAATTGAGCACTTACTGAAATTGACCCTGTGACCTAATTTTTTGAGCAATCAACACCAAATCACTCTTCATAAGGGGACTGTCCTCCATATGCATAGCAAGTTTCAAGGCCCTGGGAGCTTCAGAAGCAGAGTTGTGATTGTGAATAATGTTCGCTCATGTCAATAATTTAATTTCTGTATAACTCGGCCAATACCCTTTTTTTTTTTTAAATCCATGAATACTTTTAACTAGACACATCCATAGAGCATCTGGCCCAAATGATGTGTCATTTGGACTGGTGGTTATTTAGAAGAAGATTTTTGAAATTTTCCCCAAACTTTCACTGTACAGAATAATCTATTCACACGGACCTTATGGGTCCAAGAAGCAAAAATGTTCAGCAGTCAAATAAGGCCTATATCAAAAATGTCTGGAATTGTCGTCGATCTGGGAGGTGGGAATGAGCATTTAACAGTGACCACGAGTAATACCACCCCCCTATGGGTGAAGTTGTACCAAACTTTTTTCAGACCTTTTTTAGCAGGAATACATACTTTATGTTGTAGTTAAATTATTTTTGATGGGTTTGAACTATACTATAGGCGTTACCAATCCAGAATAATAATAAGAATCCCTAGAAATACAATCGGTATCTACAGATACTCTGAATACCTAATAAGAAACACGATAACAATAATGTGGCTTGCTTTGCAACCACACTAATAAGACGCATAATAACAATAGTGTGGCTTGCGTTTTCAATGTAAAGGGCGTAACCCTCACCGATTGGATATATTTCACTTCCACAATGGTAACTCTTGATCAGGAGACGATGATGTTTATTCTTCAAAGATATTTGTCTCCATCCCGCAATGTCAACAACCGACTAACACACACCTGTCCTCCGTCTCAAGGACAGAAGGCCCTCGCTTCGTTCACCTGCCAGTCAAGGTCCCCAAGGCAACTGTAATTTACTTACATCTTTAGCTAACAAAGCAGCTTCCATTCAAGTCAGTGTGGAGTGTGTGTTATTGGTGGCTGGTTTAAGCAGCCTCACCTGGCCCGAGTCAGGCTGATTAAATTCTGGGGCTGGGTGAGGCTGGGGTGCATTGGCCAATCAATGCACACAGGTTAAACCAGCCATCACGACACACACTTGGAGAGAGAGAGAGAGAGAGAGAGAGAACACTGACATGTCAGTATCTACCACCTGCAAAAACATTTAGCATTTTGCCTGCAATAAACCGGTTTCCTCATCAACTTCTTGCAGCCTTCTTGCAACTTCTTCCAGCCCAGCTGGGCTGTTTGAGTGAATAATGCGAGGCAGTGTGAGAATTGCTTGTGTAACGTTAAGGGCTCTTGAGTTGATGGCTCAATTTATTTTGGATAATAGTTAGTATGATTTTCATACTAAGTTAACTAAGTGGGGGGTGACAGTAGCTCAGTGGGTAGAGCGGTTGTCTGGCAACCGGAAGGTTGCTGGTTCGATCCCCGGCTCCGCCTAGCTAATTGTCGAGGCGTCCCTGAGCAAGTACCTAACCCTAACTGCTCCTGACGAGCTGCTTGTTACCTTGCATGGTTGACACCGCCGTCGGTGTATGAATGGGTGAATGTGAGGCAAATGTAAAGCGCTATATAAATGCAGTCCATTTACCATAACTAAGTTAATTAAAAATTAACTTGAAAATCACAGTGCCACAAAAACAAAGATATGCAGGGAAACTCAGGAGAGCAGTTGCCGGATGATTTTAAATGGCTGTTTAGATCTTGTCTGCGTTTATGTAAGAAATTAACCTCGGGTAATTAGGAATCTCAAAACCATGTTTAATTCTGTGTGAATATTAACTTGCAATTTCTTTGTGCATGTTAAATGCCATCTCTCGGGGGACGTGCACAAATGTACATGCATGTTCTCACACAGAGACTTGTAATGGTGCTATAGGATCATATTGATGCTCTCTTCTCTATATCATCGCCGTCCCCAATGCTTGCTTACAAACACATGGTGGTTCATCCACAAGGTTTGTACCGTGTGTATTCTCTTGCTTGTTCAAACATTCATGAGACTTCTTTCTTCCCGTTCTGTTTTGCAGAGAGCAAGGAGGTGTACAAGAGACAGGTCCTGTCAATCACATCCATCGCCATGGCAATCAGCCTCCTGGGCACCCTGTGTATGGCCCTCTACTGCCGCAACAAGTGAGTGGATGAAAACACACACAAATACACACAAACACATGGGAAATCCCCCACACACGCATAGAAGTAAAGGACAACCAATTTTAGACGTTTGTGCGTCCATTCACTCTCTCTCTCTCTGCTGATCCCCTCCCTCATTTTCCCTCTCCATTCCTTTCTATTGAGTCTTCTTTCAACGCTTTTTAATGTGCTTATGTTAGCTTATGAATGGTATACAGACATGTCCATCAATTCATGTCTGTTGCTACTCTGTAAAGCTTGCCAAGTCAAAGACTGATTGTTTTCCCTTTAGCGGGAACGGGTCAAACATCCAGTCTTAAATGGCAGTCATTTAGAGGAGATGGAGCATGAGAACATCCCCTGATAGATGCCACTGTAATTCTATGCTTCCTGTGTAAAATAGGGATGTGAGTGAGTGAGCCACTAGACAACAAGATTATCACATCGACACATAGACAGCCTCCATCCAATAGATACATAATTGAGTGAATTATCGGGGGACATGTTGCATGAAGGCTCAGAGGTCGAAATGTGCATGCACATTTAATGGATGGATAATAAATGATGTAGCATTTAAAGTTGCTATTTACAATAGGCTAACGTATAGGCCTATTCAGAAGAGAAAATTCAAGAGAAATTCCCCAGGTTTTATAAGAAAAAGTGAATCAGTGGAAAACTAGTCCGATTTTTAATCAATGACACTCTGAGTCTCTCAATGGTAGTTATTCCAATTTAAACCGTAATTAGTTTAATCTCACAGCACGCTTTACTAAATAGGTTGTCCTTACGAGCACATGGGAGCAGGTTAAAGTAGTGTAGTTTTGTTTGTTTGTTTTCCCTTAATGGAAACCAGTTTGTTTCTATAACTATAAATGCAGAACTGTAAAAAGAAAGACACATTTGAGGCCGACACATTCTATACCAATTTATTTTCATGAAGGAAAAAACAAACCCTAAAACAACTTTTAGATGTAATGTAGTTGGTTACATAGTAGTGCTATGGATTGATCCAGGTCCAAATGTCAACATAAATGCAAAAAGATTTAAAACCATAGGATAACACTTAAATATGGACTCAAATCGCCATCTATAGGTTAACACATGCTATTGTGTTACCTCTTAATGGAGGTATTAGGTTACCAGGTAACAAGCTGTGACCAACTTTATATTGATGCCAAAGAGAGGAGAGGATTTCCCTCCATTTCACAGAGCAAGGAAATAAAGTACTGACAGAAATTTTCAGAGAGAGGAGGACCTCCTGTGCCTTGCTCAGCAGCACTCAGACACATTGAACGTGTCCTCACTTCACGCTTCCCAGTTCACAGAGGAGCCTACTACCTATTATCTCTAAGAGTTGGCACAGGGACGGCATCCTCCCAAATAGCACAAAGAAGGTTTCACATACGCATATGTGCTCACCTCCAGCAGAGTGCTCTTCTGGTGGGAAGCCAACAATGTGAGAGAGGAATGAAATTAGCTTGGCTGGTGAGTTTAAGGAGGCAACTTGGAACTTGCAACTGGAAACAAAACACAGAAGCGTTTATGAAAATTAGTCAAGACCAACAGCTTAGCAATGTCTATGGAAATGGAGGGATTTAAAGGCACCACAAAATAAAATACCCATTCGCCTTTTCTCATTTCCACTGTCTGTATTCCTCATCTGTTCGGCAAAGAACACCAAAAAATTGCAATCAACTTAGCGACTGAAATAAATGCTGTGGTGACGACAGGTGAAACAAATGAGCTAACACAGATGAAGATGATAAAATAATCAGTTAAACCAGGAACAATATGTCATCACATTCAGGATATTTGGAAGCAAATGAAAAACAAAAGCATACGTATGTTTTCGATGTACAGTAGCAGCCGTCAAAAAGGTTCCAGTTATGCACACATATATGGAATAGAAAATAAGTATTTGTCATTTGGTCTATATTCAATTCAATATTCATTTTCTTTTGGAAAAAAAATGTAAGGCTTCACTAACTGTCTATTCGTTTTTGCTGACGTTTTCAATCTGAAATGTGTTAGCCCACGAGCAGGTGGCTCATATAGAATTCAGGAGAAATGAATTGGAGTTATCGCCTGTCTGTTCAGAAGTACTTTGAATGGAAGCAGCAGATAACATTGTATAAGAATCCTTTCAGTTAAAGGTGCAATATGTAAAAAATGTACTGTACGAAATCATGAAATGACTATATGTCATTAGAGATTAAGGAAACAGTCAAAATACTGGCTTCTCCGACAACAATACTACAGCCAGTATGTTGCAACACAAACAAAACAAAAACCTGAATACAAAACGTAGGAGACCTTCCCTAACCGTATTACATTCTAACACTAATTAACTGTACCCTAAACCATGACAATTTCCCTAACCTATGAATGAGAATATATCAACTTGCATGAGAGACAATAGAATAGCGGTTTACTTGATGACGCTAGTGGTGATTAGGCAATTAGGCTAGCGGATGTTTGCTGCCCAAAACAACCTCAATCGTCTCTTGGCACAGACTTGATTTTACGATCTTGGTAACCACCATCTTGTGAATCTTACTTTTGGGACTTCTGGAATTTTAATAACTATTGATTTTAGCCGGGGGACATTTATTTAAATAACTATTCACTTTTAGTACGCATTCTAAAAGCTGCCTGAGATGTCGACTAAACTTAAGTTGAACTCGGTTAACTAGAGTCTCTTCAACCATCTTGAAAAAGACAATCTGGAAAGAGTGAGGTTTCAAAGTTGGTGTCAAGAGCCAAATAAAATGGCAAAAGAAGAATAGGACAACGGGCTGTGGCAAAGAAGACTGCACACGCCACCTAAGTGGCTTCGTAAGGGTTCCCCAAAACAGCAGACACAGAAAGGTGGTGAAGAATCCGGTTTATTGTGAGGTTTGAACAATTGAAATGACCTGTGGGCCTTGATTAGGCAATGGCCCACAGGTGTGCAGCCTCACCCAGACAATCCAATCAATCAGTGACTCTGGCTAGGTGAGACTGCTTAAACCAGCCACCAACCACACACATGCCACATACCCCCAACACCGATTTGAGGTGTTGGGGTGAAACGTACTCTTCCCCCACCTCCCATCCAAAAAAAAAAACTGGACTCTTTCAGGGTTACCATACCTAAAAAAATAAAAACAACCCCCAACCCCATAGTCCCCACACCTCCCCAATGTGGCCAGCCAACCCCACTCCCCCTCCTTCCTG
>OMKP01081002.1:0-16114 GCA_900302375.1 Bathygadus melanobranchus
ATCCCATCCTGACCGTCCTCCCCCAGGGAAAGCCAGGAGCAGTGGGCAGCCATCAGTAAGGCGCCCGGGGACCAAGTCCAAGCGCTCAGTCCTGTCCTGGTCAGGGACAGGACCGAAGAGCAATCTGTTCTTCTGCATGTTTTTGTTGTGGGGTTCTATGGGGGGAACCCGAGTGAACATGCAAACTCCACACAGAAAGGCCCGGGAACCAGCCCCGACATGTTGCACCATGCGGGACTTGAACCCACAACCTTCTTGCTGTGAGGCAACAGTGCTACGCACTGAGCCACCGTGCCCTCCTATAGGTGGGTCTTTATGAAGTTTGAAATGTGTCTGCAACTAAACACAACCCACTTCGATGCAACGGAAGTCACCTGATGTCATGTGAAAAGGGCCCATTGCGACTTGTCTGTGTCCCATAGATCGCAAGAGCTCGCACTCGACACTGCACTTCCTCGGGTCCTCAGCAATACACCCGCCAAGTGTGAATTTGTTAGGGTTGCTGAACGGTTATCGAGAAAATCGAAGGACAGGACATACATACATACAGTACATGCATACATACATACAGAGACTCCTTCCATTATAGTTAGACTAGTCATGTGGCCTGTTCATAACGTGCCCATTCGAAACAGACCGACTGCGTGGCCTCTGGTATTGCTGCTTGCAGCTTTATTGAGAATCACCCAAACAACTTCACGGTTCACACTGCACTTCCTTGGCTCCTCGACAATACACCTGCCGAGTTTGAAGTCGATCAGATGAACGGTTCTCACGTGAGGCGAAGAACACACACACATCCATTGAACACTAGCCACAAATGAACGAAACCTGAACGATGTAACTGGTAGTAACATGACAATGTAGCATAGTGCGACGTTAACTTAACTTAGCCGAGTCACGGCGTGCAAAATTGCTCCTGTCGCTTACACTTACATGCATCTTGGGATCTTGACATAATAACCTCCATGTATTTGGAGGTGAGACAAAACGGGTTGACTTGAAGAACCAGTGTAAACACTGAGAGACGATGCGTGAGTTCCTTTTGTTGTGACTACAGCAAACATCAACTCCATGGCAGTATTTGGAATGAGTTAGTGGATCAACAAAATGAAGTCGTCAGATCAGAACATTTTAAGATTACGTTTAGATGTGTATTATTATTTCAGCAATTATTTTATTTTCACAGAGGACAGACGAAGTGTAACTCATTAAGAATTGGCTTCATAATAATTAACATAATAAAACACTGTATCTACATACAAAAAGTAATCAACTAATCCCTTAAAAGAGTTAGTAAAACCAATGTCCGTACTTAACTCAACTTCTATTTAATAACATGCATAATACATTATAACTCATTTTAATAGTATAATATGCAATATGCGGAAAGGGTTTCTATGCCTTTTTGTTAATTCATGCAATGTTAATTATGTACTATATACGGATTAAAGCAGTTATACATACAAAGATCAAACAAAAACATCATTGTCAGCTAAAAGAATGAAAATATGACATTCATATACACTACCGTCAGTATATTTGAAACCGAATACGTCAACAGTGGTCATGTGATGATATGGGATAGCAGGATGAGGAAATGGAGAAACTATTGTGTCATGTGATATCTGCCAGAAACCATTTTCACAGAGGTTTCCTTGTAGCACAGCTAATAGACGTCTGCCTACTACCCTGTATCCCTGCTACATTAGTGTTATGAGCGACACCTGTCTTTGTCCTGTGACGCCTCCTCTGTGAAAAAAGGCCTATAACACAACATGAACACACCCACCTTTGGTGGTTGTGATGGGACTCTTGGTGGACTTGGTGCTACTGGATAAGTTGCTCAGGTGTTCCAAAGCCCTGTGGAGCTCCAGGTTGACCTGGTCTCCCGCTGCCTCAATTGCCAGCAGGCGTTGGTAAAGAGTCTGTATTTCCACGTATGTCTCTACAGGTGATTATAAAAAGTGATTGTTCAAAGAGATTAGTGAATGTTGTTCTCATGACACAAACCTGCATGGATGAGATGGATGAAACCAGGGTAACCGGTTTCATCTGCTTTACCACAAGTCTTACAATGCATAGTTTGGATTGGATTGCAGCAGTACAGTACAATTACAGGTCCAAAAATATGCAAAAAGAATACATGTATGATGTAATAGTGTACCACAATAAATTCTAAATAAATGTAGTACATGTGTACTAGTACATAGCACATGGTGTCCCAGATTACCAAACCCGGAAACCCGGAAATATATTCAGGCAACGTTACAAGGCTAGTATCCCAATGCAAATAATGCGGATAAAAAAGAGGACCCTCATACATATGTCAACACAGAACCAAAGAGATACAGCATACAGCCAACTTTTCAAGGCTAGTACTCCCATGGCAATTAATGCGGATAAAAAAGAGGACCCTCATACATATGTCAACACAGAACCAAAGAGATACAACATACAGCCAACTTTTCAGTAGATAGATAGAGTAAGACTTAAAATGATCAATAGCTAATCGATGCTCATCCCTCAATATATATAATATGATTAGCGAGTTCTGTACGCTACTCAGCAGGCACCAATAGTGCTGCTTGATTAGACTAGATTCCTTGTTACACCGCTACTTGCCACCACTAAACATACTAAACAACATTTGGATTAATCTTTGTTTAAGCCATGGTTTAATATTTGTATATTTGAGGTTAAGTTAAGAAGTCATTTTAAAATATTCTTTGAAATATGTCATTAGGGTTGAAAGCAAGGGCCTACACTAATGAAAGTGTGTGTCCCAAATACGCAATCTCAAGTCCCTTCCTTCAATTAACTACATCACAAATTGCTATTTACAAACACAGATACACTCACACACACACACACACACACACACACATAGTCTCACTACAACGAGACTACTAAGTTTGTGACACAGTCAAGGCTTTCTGTCTTTTGTATTGTCTAAGTCTACGTTTAATCGGTTGTAGAACCAATAAGAACTAAACGATGTCCTTTTCGGTCATAAAAGTTGCATAAAGCCTATGGTATTGTTTTATAATTGTCTTGTATTACAACTGCATTACGATTTTCTTATTTTGTCTTTGCTATTTAGTTAGGCTCCAACGATTTAAATGACAGAAATAAAAAAACAACTAACTTATTTGTTCGAAAGAACAAATATTCCAATGAAAAACGATTCAAATTGCCACTGCTTATCTATGATTATTAGGTATTATTATTATTATTAGCTTATTATCAATTCTATAACGTAATCTGTGTTAAACAAGTTCGATTACCTGTATCCTTGCTCGAAATAATCCAAGTTAATGATAGGAAACATCCAAGAGCTAAAAAACAAACAAGTTTTACAGGGTGAAACTTCATTTCATCTCTCGCAAACTTCGTGTGATCACGGTGTATACGCAAACCGCAATACAGGCTATAATCGATCCAACAGGTGTGCTGTGTCCAACATGTAAACTCACCTCCCAATTTCGGATTAGCTATTCGATATGCGCACATTAATTCATCTCCGCCCATAGTAGGTGTCAGCTACAGTTTTATGTACCCTATAGTATAACGCATTCTGTCAAGCCACCAATTTCAACGGGACGTTATTGTCTACATAGGCTTAACGACGCCACCTCTAGGCTAGCCAAGAATATGCAGCAATAATGTTACTATGATCGTGTAATGTTTTACAAATGTTTATTTCTTCTCCCGACTAATAATGAACAGCCAGGTCATTGCGTAAGGTCATTGGTGGAGAGTTTAGTAACTTTCTTTGGGTCATAACCCTAAATAGGAATAGAAAAACATCGAGAAGAAAGTGGACACAAATCACCAAACGTTATTTGGTGTTTTGTGAGATGTGTGAGATGTGTTTCTGAGGCAACATGCAATCTTATGATATTGCCAAAGCTGATCTACACCCCAGGTGTCAACCAGCATATCCAAATTGTTCTGTCGGTTTTGTCAGCAAGATTTAATCCTTAGGTGGCTACAGTAAACTGTCTGTTTTAGAAGAACTGTACAGCTCCCGCTGCCTTAAGAAGGCAGTCAAGTTCTTCAGGGACCCTTCTCACCCTGGCAACCACCACTTCAAACGGCTTACCCGGACTAACAGACGATTCAGGACTATGCTTACCCGGACTAACAGGCTAAAGAACAGTTTCTTTCCTAGGGCCATAAACGCACTAAATGTCGCTAAGTTTTGAATACCTCTGTCACCACTCCTCCTGTACAACAAGAGGGGGGGCCGTGCAATATTAGGAATAATTATAATCTGCAATATTCTGTGAAGTATGTGCATATGTTTACATCCCATGTTTACATCCTATGTCTACATCCTAAGTGCAATAGGTTTACATATGTGCATATGTTTATATGTTTATATGTTTACATGTTTACATTTCAAGTGTATATATAGAAATAGGCCTGTTTAGTTTCTTTTGTTTACATCCTTTAGCACAGGTACAAGCGCTTAGCTTTCCTCCTACTATTTATGCTCCATTGCCTGTTTTAATTATTATCTTGCTTGTTGTTGTGTCTTGTTAGCACCTAGGGGTCTGCACCTTAATTTCGTTGTACCTGTACAATGACAATAAAGATAATTTCATTCATTCATTCGTTTAAAAAAAAAAAGAAGCTCAACAGAAGATTTGCTAAAATCTCTACTGCAGGTACTGCACTGAATGCACGTGTCCACTTGTCAAGACAGAACATACTTTTTGATTTGTGCATGTGATGTCATAATGAAATGTGTTATTATAATTATTTTGTTTAAATCAAACATCAGGCATTAGTTACACACATGAACACACAAAGTACATTATACTGTGTGTTCTGCTTGTGTCATAAGGGAATTTAGCAGGCTGGGGAAACTGGAAGCATGCAGTTTGTTTTCTGAATGTGTCCAAGATGCCCAAGCTGGATTGGTCCAAAACGCTGCTCCTTCCTGTGGAAACAAAGGAGTTACTGTGTTAAAATATGGGTAAAAAGAAACATCAACAACACACATATACACATGGACAGCAGAAAAGAAGGAAGAGGCCTACCAAATAATGCCTTCAAGGCTGTGGGCATTTCATGCACATTATTGGTAAGAGTGAATCAGCAGACAGTCAGGGCCGGTGTGGAGGAATCGGTAGGTGGAGCTGGCACTGGGATCTGATGGCCAAGGGTCAGAGATCTGAGCGACACAAAATAAATATATCTTGTATACCTAAATATACCTTGTTGTTTCACACGAGAAGCAGCACAGATCTTGGTCCAAGCGCTTGTCATCACCCATCTCGACTACTGTAACTCGCTCCTGGCCGGGCTCCCAGCCTCCGCAATCAAACCTTTGCAGTATATCCAGAACGCTGCAGCACGCCTTGTGTTCAACCTACCGAAGTTCTCCCATGTGACCCCCCTCTTCCGTGACCTCCACTGGCTCCCTGCAATCGTTGGTATCAAGTTCAAGACTTTGGTGCTGGCCTACAAGGCTGTCAATGGAACTGCCCCCACCTACCTCCAAGCACTGGTCAAACCCCATGCCCCAGCTCGAGCACTCCACTCAACGACTTCAGCTGGCCGCCTGGTACCAGTTATTGGGGTGGATACGATGTGGCCTTGCTCTCCTGGCATCAAATATTTGACTAAGTGGTTGCAGTCCTCAGGTGTGGGTGCTGCTGCATTCAGGCCCAGCAGAGACGGAGAGCGGAGATGGGAAAACAGGGCAGAGCAACAGTCTTCAATAATTTGTCTCAAAGAAATGTTCCTGGTGTTCATTTGAGGTGAAACGTGAGATTATTGCAAGGCTCCTGCTTCGGCTCCTGTTGTCTGTGTTTGTGACCATATTAATCAGTAGAGGTTTGCGTAGACTTCCTGGAACCTGGGAATTTCCAACGGAATATGTGATATTGAAAATCATATCAGTCTGACTAAATGTTGTATTTGGTCTGGAAAGTTTAAACCGGTTTGCATTGTACAGTAGCTCCGCCTCAATGAAAATGTCTGTATATCCTTAAAAATCAGTTAATTTTACTTGATTCAGGTCAAACTTTGCTCAGTTTAGCAAAAACTAGTAAATGTTGAACAAGTTAAAAGTCCCAGGTCACTGAAAATGAAATAGTTTGACT
Organism: Bathygadus melanobranchus; assembly: GCA_900302375.1. Classification (NCBI taxonomy): domain Eukaryota; kingdom Metazoa; phylum Chordata; class Actinopteri; order Gadiformes; family Macrouridae; genus Bathygadus; species Bathygadus melanobranchus. Next base: position 6,117 of record OMKP01081002.1, read on the forward strand.
GTAAAATAAATACAAAACAAAATAAATATACCATGATAAAATATTGCTTTTCCTTCTTTTTATTGACATCTATGAACGATGAGACCACAACAAAAAATTATGGATTTGTAGTGTCACATGATCACAGGATCTGTAACAAATGATGTTAAGAAAAATATACATTATTTAACATCCATTTAGTTCAATTATAGTTCCTAGAATAGTCTTAAAGGTTTATTGTTGTACAATTTTGTTTACAATGTTCAATAAAACACATTTCCCACCATCTATATAGTTTATACATACCTCTGCTCCGTCTTCTGTGATTTTACTTCAACCTCCATTCAAAAATGTACAACCTCCCAAGCAATCCTGTTTCTGTCTCTAATTAAGTAACTGTCAGACACAAACGACAGCCGGTGCTTTTGTTTTGTGTACATGGCGGTGCAACTTGTACATGACGTGTCAAATATGACCCATTTACAACTTCTGAATCATATTGTGTTTTTCATCTGATTGCCCCCATTGAAGACCTCCACATCAAGTATTTGAACATAAAACATTGCTGAGCGGCACTTTAATTTAATTTAATTTAATTCTAATTAAATTCTCTTTAATTGAGAGTGGTCAAGTCAACGTTGTCACACCTGTGATGTTCTGGGTCTAAAATGACCGCCATAGGAAATTAATGGTTAAGACTATATTACATCCCCACTATAACACTATAATAAGGGGGGGACAACGAACACTGGAGAAATGTTAAGTATCACACATGGAATTGAGTTTCATTACCAATTGTCCAGGCAATAGACAAGGGTCCAGTGGAAGCTCGAAGCAGTTATGCCTCTGTTCAGATACCCCCTCCCCCCCCATCTCTCTACCATAACCTTAACCTCCCCCCATCTCTCTACCATAACCTTAACCTTTCCAAGTCCATTTATCTTTGCAGGCTGGTTGCAAATAGTCTCTGAGAACATTCACTAATGGCCATTATTATATAGCGGACAGAATCCACCTCCCTAGGAGTAAAGCAATACTGATGTGGGTTGTCCTGATCGCTGGCGCTGTACTGCAAGTACAAGTGCGGAGCTGTGGTCTACTTTTTCCTCCATCTCCATCTCTGATTTTGTTTAGATGTTCTTGGCCTCTCCTGTCCTCTTCTTCTCCTTCTCCCTCTGCCACATGTCCGACTCTCTCCTCTCTCCATCTCTCTTGGACCTCCTGCCGTCTGAAGGGATGAGATGACAGAGAGAGGTCGCCTGGTGTGGGTAGGGAGGAGTTAGGGCAGTCCAACCAATCAGTGGCCATGGATCGTGGGTACCCCGGCTCTGGGGTGGAGCCAGGGAACATGAACTTCCAATAGCAGTCTCCTTTGAAGAGGTAGATGGAATCTAAACAGATGCGAGAGATAAAGTAACAGAGATAAAGTGCCAGCGAATATTCACATATTCACCAAGCAGTAACTAGGTCCATCTGTCATATTATTCACTCAAACTTATTCTGTCATTTTTCTGTTGTACTGTGTGACTCCCCATATCTGCCCCCACACATACACACAAGAGGCCTGTGCACATAGGACATATAAAACACACTCTCACCATCGTTGTCTGTGGTGATACCATTGACGCCCTCCCGGAGGAGACGCGTCCAGGTGTTATTGTCCTTCTCTGCCGTCCCCCCCATCGCCCCCCACACAGGGCCTTCTTCAGAGTCCCAGACTAGGCCCTCCAGCCTAGGTGCCATACCCCCATCACTGGCCTCCGAGCTGAGGTCTGAGAGTGGTCTAGGGTAGCCCTCTTGCAGAGAAAGGTCCTGGAACAGCCAAAACCTGGAACCTGCAGCCAGGAGTAAAGAGGCTAGTATCTGAGTATGTTTGTTTACATTTGTATTCATTAAACCGAGTACTTAAAGAGTACTAATAGAAATAAACCATCCACCCCTGGCTCACTCAGCCCCGAATCTTGATGTAACCTTCATTGCAGAGGGTGATACCTTGGAGGAGGTAGCCAAGCAGTTCCAAAAAGTGGATGGGTTTTATTGTTATTCATAATTTAAAGGAATAGTGCCAACTTAAACATATTAGCCTTGGAAGCCATATGTTTCAAAACGGTGCCAATAAGAGTGTTAGTGCAATAGAGGGAGGCGTACCACTGATGAAGATAATGCCATGGTCCGATTTCCTTTCCAACACAGCATGGAGGTGGGGCAGGTCAGTAGGCAAGCCGGCCCACAGCCTCCTGATTGAGGCTCCGCGGCCTGAAACCAAGCCTCCACTGCTGACTCTCCACATGCTCTGTCCTGAACCCACACAGGAAAGGGTGGTACAGTAAATGATGAAGAAAGAGTAAGGAAGTCAATGAAAGTGTGCGTTGGACAAATTGCATAGAGACCATTGCCCAAAATCCTTTGGAAGTTGGAAGTGAATGCCCAACCATGTATAGTTTGTTGAGGACGAAAAAAGTAATCATCTAAAAAAGTAGTGTTCAAGCTGACCTTTAAAGAAAAATGTCTCTCCTCGGAGCTTGGCTACTGCGTCGAAACTGGTGTTGCAACGATCAATGAAATCACTGGTGTAAAGATGGCAATAAACAGAAATGTTAGTCATAGTAACCTTTAAAGGTCACATTATTTACTCCTTTTCAAAAAGTTAAAGTAATAATACAGCCTAAAACACTGACAAACTTCTATCGGTGATGTACAACGTACCCCAGGTCCTATTTTTCCAACATGTGTAATATTGTACTTTATCATTATTTGCAATTTGTCATTGGCTGGCGTGTCAGGCTTGCCGCAATCTGCTCCAGTGTGCTATTTTCCTACGTTACCCAGAATTACTTTCACTACCCCTCTCAACATCAGGAGGCAACATTCTGTAAATTGTGCATTGAATAAATTAAATATTCAAATGTATTTTAACGATACATACATATAACAGGCTTTATTATTAATTGTGAAAGCTAGCAAGACATTTGGCAATATGCTATAATACAATATGCCACAAGGACGGAAACGGACATGAGCAAGAATAGAGAGCTGGTGACTCATCTGGGAGAGCTAGCCTGGCAATGCTAACGTTAGTCACAGCTGCGCTTGCCACGGCTAACTCACTCAGTACATTTTCCTAATGAGTTTATGGTCTCAATCACTAGTTTAATTTCTCTAAAACTACTCAATGGTATGTGCACAGGACTAAAGTGGCAGACACTTCTATTGGAAGAGGCAAAAAATCATTCTCAAATACAAAGTTTCAAATACAGTTTGGAGGACCATACTCTGGTGGGAATAGATATGTTATGGGTTAAACCCTCCATGTATGACCTGTGTTTTGTGTGGACAAGAACGACAATAGTGTCTGGGTGTACCCATGTCGGTGTGGTCCTCTGTGGCGCATTTGGGGATCAGGGGCGAGACGAGGTGCATCTGTAGTCAGTAGCTCATATCTCTTTCCTGAGAAGGCACACACAGGAACAAAGAAAACACACACACACACACACACGCACAAATGTACTTTTGTGAAAGGTCTGCTAAAATATTATTTTTATGCAAAAGCAAGTACATACTAATTGATAGATAGATAGATAGATAGATACATAGATAGATAGATAGATATAGATAGATAGAAAACAACACAAAGACTCCTGTTGCAAAACATTTGGATTCTAAAGACGAAGTGAAAATAGAAATAGAAATTCAGGAACATTGTCAGGCCTGGAGGTCTACTAGCAGTCTATCATGATGACCCATGTCACGTGACGCGTCGAGTGTTGTTTACCATAGAGTTGTGTGATGTGCTCCAGGTCGTGGAGCCCCAGGCGGTAGTGGAGTGGGTCCCCCGCAGGGCCCTGGTAGTAGGGCCTCATGACCGAGTGGCGGGCAGAGGAGTGGGCCAGGCCCAGGGTGTGGCCAAACTCATGAACCAGCACGGTGAACAGGTCGGTCCCCTCGGACGCTACAGGCGGTTCATGCAGTTTGAAAGGTTGCAGTGTATGAGGTAAATAAGAGAGGTAGATAAGGGAAGGAAGGTCGGACAATAAGGACAGGTCTAGAGCTAGGTGCTGTGAGGTAGTCGGCATGCTGGCTACCTGATTGGCTAATGCTTTGTTTCTATATCCAGACTCTACTGAGCTCTTATTATTATTAATAATATTATTACTTTAAATTACTTCTATTTAATTATTCTTACGTGTAAATACAGTTACATTCTAAATGCCATTCATAATTAAATGAACACATACGACTATAGAGGGCTTCTATTCTCTAACAACTTAATTGTACTACTAAGCAAAGCAAAGCAAAGCAGGACTATAGAGCTAATGTGGAGCAGCTACCCAATTAGGGACATTTTTCTTTGCCCCTTAAGGGCCTAGGGTTAGGGGGGTGTCGCATAACATGGCCTGTGAAGCCCTTTGAGGCCCTTTGAGGCCCTTTGTAACTGTGATTACACTATACTAATAAAATGGAATTGGCTAGTTTGCTGAGAGAAATGCCACCTGTTTTTCTGAATGACCACTCCTCCTCTGCGTCCAGATGCACTCCACCTGCCCTGCTGGGGTCTGAGGGGAAGAAAGCATGGCCGACGGCACCGCCCGGCCCATCAAAAGGATAACCATCACCATGGTAACCGTGGAGGAAGTCCACCTGCAGGTCAGCTCCATCCGGGCCTGCCACCTGGGGAGGACAGGAAGGAGGGGCGTGGATTAGATGAGGACAAATAGAAAGGTGTGCAAAGGTGGAGACTTCTGGGTTTGGTGATCTAGTGAACTGCAATGAAAACAAGGGCCTCCTGCTTTTGATGTCTGTAGCAATGGTTGCTGCTACATGCATAACCGATTCCCCAAATGTACACTACTCCTAACTATTCTGGGACTCGTCTATTTATTTGAGATGGTTCCTTACTGCATTTGTGTTATACCAAGGCGTATATTTGTGGTTCGGCTAGTTTCCATTATATACCAATGCTTTTTCTGCATTTATTTCTGCAGAGATTTGTGTGACAAATGTCAGATATTTCTGTTGACAGAATTAATCAATCTACAAAGAAAATAGGAAGGCAACGGTTTTGAAAAACAGACAGAAGCACAGATGGGTGGAAAGACAGACAGACTGACCTCATGGAACTCTAAGGAGGTTGGCTCTGCCCAAACTCTCAAGGCGTAGAAAACCAGCGAACGAACGGTCTCCCGGGATAGATCAGAAGAGTAGGGGTAGGACCGCAACCTGTTGGCAAATTGAAGATATTACAAAAAAAAAAATGTATTGTATTGTTACTGATCATGTGAATATTCGACAAATGTACTTATTGTAAGTCACTTTGGATAAAATCGTCTACCAAATGCCCTAAATGTAAATGTATTCTTGTAATCAGCTTTGTATGGTTGTTTGTTTTTGCAATACCAATGTATTAGTGAATTGAATTGAGGTGAGCCATGGACATGGTATTGGGTGGATTTTGTGGGGTTGGAAAATACCACGTGTTACTGAGTATTAGCCAACCTCCAGTTGATGTTCCTACGGGTCCATGTGGAAACAGTCCTCCTCTTCCTCCTCCTCAGGCTCCTCGCTCCTTGGGGCTGATTGGCTGGCTGTCCAGGTGGCTCCTCCTGATCAGGGAGAGAGCACCGTGGTGACTTCATCAAGGCAATGGTCTCCTCATCTGACAATGTCAAAGGTGAACAGCAGAATGCAGTCAAACAGAATTAGGTATTATTGTCATTAAACCAAAAGATCCACCATCTGTCCACAAAATGTTAAGAGTAACCAAACAAAATGCAACCAGGAGGACGGAATATAGGATATGTAAGTGCTCTCATTGATTAGTCAAAGACTCTTGTGGTGGGAAACAATCTTTGTGTGGGACAGTGTCATTCTCACCTACGACTCCAGTTTCCTTTAGGCCAGCAAACTTTTGCATGGCTCTGACTGCATGAGTGACAGCTGTCCAGGCCTGTAGCTGCCCAGTTGACGGATCAGGGGGCGGGAGGTATCCATACCTCATCAGCCAATCCTAACAGGGAAGAAGAGGCTCAGTAGTGTTGTATTTTTGTGGACCCAACTGCTGGTGTGTATTAAGGCTAATACACACCAGAGCCCACAGTATATTCTCATTGAAAATGAAGAACATAATGACAAACAAAAGCATACATACATACACACGCATGTTAAAGGAAAGTGTACCTTACCACAAGTTCACTGCTTTCATCTTTACCCGGCGCCACAGACGCTGGCAGTTGTGTTGAGGGGGCATTTTTAGGGATGGTCCAACTTTGACCACCATTGGTTGACACCGTTTGCGGACATTCGCTCAACAGGCACAAAATGAGGAAACTCCAAAACATCATCGCCTGCACGTGTCTATATGTCAAACATCCATTGAGCCGACGATGGTGGACTGATCGCGGGGTGTAGGCCTACTCAATGGGATGAGGGAAAGAAAACTGTCTGTTGATGGTTCTCAAGCATCCAGGTCCTGGTGGTCGTTTGTTTCCAGGTCTGTGTGCCAAAAACAAAACATCCTCTCTTGTCAAGTTCTCAAGTAAAACATGGAATCACCCTGAGTTCTAGTAAGTGTGTAGGCCTTGGCCTACTTCAAACAGACATGGATAGATATCAAATGGACTGACTGAGGCCCAGGGACCTCGTCTTGATCATTTACTGTACTTTGTCACCTGTTTTTGTTTAGCATTGGAACTCATTACCTTGATTAAATAAACTATTCCAAACAAGTGGTACATTCTGTGACTAAATTGTAATGCTACATTTGTCTTACACCTTTGGGTGTCAAACAAGAATGATTGATATTGTCAATACGGAAATTGACGGGAAATTGACAATCCCATGGGGGGTTGGTGGTTCAATTACGAGATGGAAGGGGGTGGGATGCTGGAGGAAGCTGCGCTGGTAGTGATGGTTATGGTGTAGCTTGCCCTGGAGGACATTGAATTAGTTTTCTTGGGGAGAGAGGCGGCGACGGGAATAAGCGCGTGTCAAGAGAAGATGCTGCACTTGATTAAATTAAAGGGAGGGGGGGCGGTCAGACAAGAGGGAAAAAATAGGGAAGACTAGGAGGACAGATGGAGGATGTGAATGTCATTAAGCCTTGGGATTGGAGTGGCACAGCTTCCGCGAAAGGCCAGTTTAGACATAGGACAATGAAAAAAGAAAGCGTTGCCAATAAGGATGAATGCCAATTCATCCAATAGCCTACCACTAGACTTGGTAGTGAATTGTTGTTTTAAATTCTACGATGTTTTATGCACTGCAATGCAGCCATCTGTAAACCTGACGCTTGCAGTCGCGTGTAAAGTGAGCGCATCTCACGGAGTAGAGATTAAGTTCATGCAGGACACATTATGGGCTATCCTGGATCCTTTAATACATTGTAAATGTAATAGTATCCCAAAAAATAAACGTTGACGTTTCAAGTGTCACGTTTCATAAATATAATTGACAGATGCATTGCATTTTGCGGTGCGCGTACTTTCTTGCCTAATATTACATTATTAGAATACTTTGTTGTTTAAGTTCCTGGTTACTATAGCCCATTTAATTGTATCAGCACATATTTCATAGTTTACTTTACTAGCATGTGAAGATTACAAAAAATGGCAAATACACATTTGAACAAAAGTAGGCTATTTGCTTACCTTGAATGGTTCATACTTTCTTTAACATGTTCAGTAGGAACAGATGTGTCTATCTCGGTGCGTCCTCTCCTCCAATTCTGCTCTTTCCTTTTTATGTCCAACTCCCCCTTTCGACCCTCCCTCTACCCCCCACTCCATTCTCAGACTCAACAATGCTGTTCTCCGTTCGCCCCCCTCTGCCACGACAAATCTGTGCCTGTTTGCGTGCAAGCTAACACACACACACACACACACAGTCAAAAGTAGATCCTTCCATCTACTATGAAATTAAAGACGCCATGACATTAACGAGAGTGATTGTGTGTAACAGTGTGCGTGTGTGTGTGTGTCCGTGGGCGTGTGCGCGTGTTCTGTCTGCGTGTGTACATAGAACATCTGCATGTCACTGTCTTCACTCATGAGAGAGGCGGGCATATTTTCATGTAATCCTCTTAACTGGAAGATTAAAAGAGAGTGGATCGCTCTCTGTCTCCCGCCTTTACTACACATTCTTTTCTGTATTGTCATGCACTTTGAGTGCTTGAAAATACATTTTTCACAGCTGCATTCAGACACGCACACACACACACACGCACCGCAACTATTAAAGATTGTTGAATGGGTCGCCCTTTCTGTCACTATGACGACAGACGAGTTCCTCATGAACGCAGTAGAAGAGGTCAAAGGCGACTTGTCACAGAGGCATCAGGCCGGAATGTGTCGAAGGGGGTGGTCTCAGAAAAGGGGGAAAAGAAGTGCGTGTTAAAGAAAAATCGGCTTCATTGGCGTCCCTATAAATAGCGTCTTATTTTAGGATAAGGAAATGAGGCCCCCATGATTCTGAACTAATTGCGTTCGCGGAGACTCCTCTATAGAGTGGTTGTATTGTTGGTAGTCTGAGTTATATTCCCTCTCAGGATTGTTTTGGAAATCGTTATACATGTCATACATTTCCCAGTGTTTGATGTGCCGCCTACAATGACCCTACACATACTGTGTATTTCCATGATGCATATCGCATGTGGGAAATTAAGGGAATGCTTAGCCTACATTAAGATAACTATGCGCATTTGGATTGGACAAATGCCACATGTTCCCAAGGAAGACAACAACATGTTCCCAAATAAGTCCTGTGTTGCTATTGGGACGTGAGAGTCCAGGAATCTGATGCAGGGACCTCAGTCTAGACCTCTCTGTGAGCCACGTATGATTGCATTCATGATCTAGTCTAGCCTGTAATAGGAAGTGTTTATATTTAATGTTCTCTGAGATACGCATGCAGGTCAATTATAGAAATAGTAATATAGTTATTATTATAAGTTATTCTAAATAAATGTGTCTGTAAAGTGTGTGAAGCGCTTTGAGGAGAAAAATGCAGTTCGTTGTTATTATTATTATTATGGTTGTTGTTATTAGTTGTAATAACATCACCTATGCCTTGAATAATACTCATACGTTCATATTTGACAAAAAAAGTGTGGCCCATTTCACTAACATTGAAGATAGATTGCTTTGAATGATTTGCGTATTCATCTCAAAATATGAGTACACTACAACAGAGAATCAGCCGTTAATATTTCCAAAAGTGAATCTCATGTTATGTACAAACTGATGGTGTATGGCCTATAATCTCACCATGACAAGAATTGATTACATTTTTTGACAAAATGTATCTACGCTTTTCCTAACTTAAAATTATCTGAAGAATTATTATTTGTTTTCATTGAAGTCACTGAAAAAGGGAATCCTCTTGGAGATGCCGGGGATTGAACCCGGGGCCTCATACATGCAAAGCATGCGCTCTACCACTGAGCTACATCCCCGTTCTGTTTCAATGGCAGAAAACAGACAATACATCAGATAGTAGATATATTAGCATCCGGGTGAGACATTTACAGTGACATTTAAACTAACGGGAACATTGTATAATGATTTAGAAATCTGGATTGACTTCGATTTATATGAAGTATAATGTCCCATAAATGCATTTTACTGTGACCGGCTGCTATGGGTATGGGTTTCCACGGCGATCTTTATTTTATGTTGCTACGTTGAACACCCTATATATAACCCGGAAGTGTTTCGTTTGTGCTCCGTTGGTCTTCTCGTGCGGGTCGTTATTTACACCAGAGCTGCTGTCATTGATGAAACACCATGGCAGACAAAACACAAATACAAGAAGCGATCAAAATCCAAGGTGAAGTCGTTCGCAAACTAAAGTCAGAAAAGGCAAGCAAAGACCAGGTCAGTACATCTAGCATTTCCTCTGAATGACACGAACGGCTTCTCCACATGCGGGCTGTGGTCGTTACGCCGGTCCATACACGACCAGCTAGCGGCTCAGTCGTGTTACACGTCGTGCGGATGTGGCTTTATTCATAGCTGTTAAAAATACAA
>OMKP01081004.1:0-10586 GCA_900302375.1 Bathygadus melanobranchus
ACAATGGGGTCATTTCGTGGGAAGTCAACATTATGTTTGGATTGTCCGGAAAGAATCATTAGGAATTAGGCCGATAATATTTCTAATAATAGAATGTTTACACTGCAAAGTTGAAGCTTGAAAAACCAAAACAATTTGAAAAAATCAACTCATTGTTATTACAATTTCAGTAGCCCAAAATCAGAACTTTACGCATCCCCCTTTAGGTGGACGCCTCTCTCGTCACGTTCAGCGCCAATCCTTGAATTATTCCTATAAAGTTGCTTCCAGGGTTGGCCGTGGTCCTCATGGGAGACTAAACAGTGAGTCCAGTTGAAATCACACTTGATTGTGGCGAAAGGTGGGCGATTTAAAATAATGGAGTAGGTAGTCGATTGTTTGCATGGCTCTCAGGTATTCTAGTTTCCTAACTGACAGTTGGGTCTGCAGCCTGTTGGACTTACCTTATCAACTCACCATCAACAACAGATAAGAGATAAGCATAACAAACAGGCTAATCTGTTGATTAACAGTTTGAACTATTGAAAAAAACACACCAGCATTGGTTCATTAACAAAATGCAATTCTAGATTGTCTTCTCTGTGGAGATGAATAATTGAGCGCAGCGCCACGGCATCTAGTTCGCCAGCTCCAGTGTCCTGTAGTCAAGTTTCATTAACTATTTGGCTTTTAAAGCCCACAAACACGTCTGGTTTTGTGGGAAACGAATTCCAAGAGATCCTAACTTCATTGTCCGGTTCAAAACGAGAAAACCGATGTGCGTGAAATACAAATTAAACCACAACTGGGAATATCTCCATGATATCGAGGATAAACAACACAACAGCACACTCCGCTGTATGCTGAGCAAGAGTTAGACGACATAAAAAATACAATTAAAAAGAACCAGGGTACAACTTACCTGGATGAAAGGTTAACTGCAAAACGACAGAAAACAATATCCAGTGGTATTCCATCGTTACAAGTCCATGGGTGAGGAGGAGCGTGTCTCCAGTATCCCCGTGTCTCTATACTACAGTGCGTCGGACTGCTCCTACAAGTGGACTGTGGACTGCCGTGGTGTGCGCACTGCGAGCCTCCAGTAGTACAGTGATGTGATGCTGGTCTCCGGTCTACAACACTGTCCTACCACCCCGAATACTGCAGCTCCCCAGCGGTACGCCAGGGGGCCCGTGGGGAGGGGGAGGAGGGAGCGAGGGAGGGCCACGCAGGTAGTAGGACTGCCTGCCTGCCCGCCCCACAACATCATTATCGTCGTCAACAACGTGTTGCGTTGTGGAGAACGTGTTTCATGTTTACCTCCTAGACGTAATTGCGCACAGGTAACGTAGCGGGCTGTTGAAACGCAGAGCAATGACTTGTATTTGTTCACCAAAATCATTGCTGCTATGGTCAGCTTTAATGTAATTTAAACACGTAGGCCTCTGTCGCCTACTATAGGCTTAGATGACGACACTTGGGAAATGCTCGGAGATCTCCAGGGGCTGAGGTGTATTTACATTCTTTGCATCTGGGAAACATCTCAGATTACAACCGGTGACCTGCGGTGTGTGGTGGTGGTGGAGAGGGGAGGGAAGTAGACCCAGTCCTTTGTGACTTGCTCCCCCTTGAGACAAGATGGCATCATTTTAAACGATTACAAAGATGTAATCGTCAAAACTATCTGTGAAGTCTCAACTTGTTCCGCTAAAGTCATTGGTCACAGCTTGATGCTTATAATCAAATTGTTTTAGCCGTATTTTGTGTGAAGAATGCAACCCAACAACTATAGAGAAAAACCTCTTGTCTTCACATACGTGGTGATCTCATGTTGAAACGTTGATTGATATGGTTGATATGGGGTACTGTACACACATGTACAGGACATGAGGCTCACATGTGTTTTGGGGAAAGAGATATTTGTAGCAGATGGTTTGGCATATGGATACCATACTGTTAACCACAAAATACATTACACAATCGACAGGCTGATCATGTTTGTGTTGTGCTGCTCCAGTGACCCTGCGGATCCTCGTTAGATACCGGACCGGACCACACAGCAGTTTAAATGCCTGCCGTGCAATTCCTGCATTCTTTGATTATGATAAGCCTCGCTTCAACATGCTTGTGTCTGCATGTAGGCCTGCGTGTTGTTCTGAGGATTTATTGGAAGAGGAAATTGTGAGGCGATTTAAGAATGTGGTCAAGGTTCGCAAGAGAATGTTAGGATCCATTTCTTTCTGTCTCCAGCCACGGACCACTCTTAAAGAGCTCAGATGGCGGAGGCCTGGAAACCAGATCTGTAATTGGACCACTTCTACGCGTTCACTCCTGTAAAGCAACCGTCCAATTACACCCATTGATTTTACCATCAGCCCAAATGACTTTTATAGTATGAGGGGAAAAATGATTACTTCTGTGGAAAGCGATTACCACAATTTTATTTTGGTCAGATTCACAAATGTATCGTTGTGGAGCCGTGGGATGCTGAATATTGTGTTGTCATTCTGATTTCATGATTTTATGGTTTTACATTTCTAAAGCACTGGTGTTAAAATGAACATATATGTTCATTATTATTTTTGCATGAATCACAGTGCAACAAGAAGCAGTGTTTGTGTTGAATTTGACCTTGGTTGACCCCAGCCCCCACCCCTAACCATGGACACACAGTGATCACTCACAGCCGGGACACCCAGGAAGTGAAGTCATAGCAGGACTGGCACCTGCTGATTGGCTTCTTGGTGAAATCAGTGTAGATAAGCAGCATGTGTCACTCATCACCACTGGTCTCTCTAGCTGTCAAATAACCAGGGACAAACGTACACATATAACATAACAGAGTCTTGTTATGTTTCATTGTTTATGGCGGCAGCAGTTTCAGAAGTGACGGCGAGGTTGCTGGTGCAATTCTTCTGCTCCACCTGTGGTCCTGAGCAAGAGCAAAGCATTAACACTGGGTTTGGGGTTCAATTCCCGCTGGGCAGGCAACCATGCTAGTTCATATGCACTCACGATATAGTGAGATGCATGTGATGTAATGGCATGACATTAATATTTTTGAATTAATATTACGTTTTTTCTAACTAACTGCCCCCGTTGAGCTGGTTGCTGGCAGCACGATCAACGTTGCACGGGTAACTTAAGGCAACAAGTCTTCTCTCAGGCTCAGGACCACGCAGCAGAAACCCACCCCTCCCCTCATGTACGTCCCACCATGTGATGGACGCATTTCAAAGCCTTTCCCTGGCAGTGCCTCAATGCAGCGTCCGATGGCTGGAGACAAACAGATAAATGTCTTGATAAACAGACCGGCCGGGCTGCAAAGTGACAGGGAACAGCATAATGGAGCTATTGAGTCCAGAGCAGAGCGGGTAAGGGACCCGGGGCGGGGGTCGGGTTGGGGTACTGAGCTTGTTTTAACTCATGCATGTGATTCAGTCAACAGGCCCAGAGGGGAGCTGCTGGCTCAGCTGCCCAGCAGCGGCAACATCACAACAACTATCTTTGTTCGTCCCTCGCATGTTTCACCAGCATCAGTGTTTTTTTAGACCTCCTCCGAGATCCAAGAGACAGGCAACAATTTGTTGTTTTCTGAGGAAAAAGCCATGGGGTCAAGTGACCTTGAGAGAGCATCATATGAACCAGCATCACGCTGCGCTGTTGTCCCACTGGTTCTTTATGCTTATTCAGTGAAACAGAAAGGAAAGGTATGGATGCTGTTTGTTGAAGTCAAGTATGAGCCTTACTCACCTATTCAGAGTTCACCTGGATTCTGCATAGCTCCCCTTCTTACCCACCTGTCCTCACATGTTGGAAATAACCCAACATCCCTGTTGTCAACATGAGGAGGCCTTGAAGCGGAGCAGAGAGGCCTCCCATTCTGTGCTCATGAGGAAAACAGGCCATTTGGTGTAAGCCCAAGCATCTGGGCAAACACTAAGACAGTTGAAACTAAGACGGGGGCATGAACTGAGGTCAAAAGATAGCAAGGACCCTTGAACTGTCTATGTACTCAATGAATAACATTGATTTATTGAGCTGTCAGAAGAAGATGATGTGAGAAAAAGCAGGTTATGTGACTAATGAACAACCTAACAATCATGAGTTCTTGAAACGTGTTCTATTCAAATCTTATTGTACCGCCAGCGATATATTGTTGTTTCACTCGTTTGATAAATGTACTTATTCTAAGTTGCTTTGGATAAAAGCATCTGCCAAATGCCCTAAATGTAAATGTAATAAGCCAAAATCCCTCCCACTAAATTACCTGGAATCACATTAGACTATGCAGGGCGAGGAGAGAGTCTGGGGTGTTTGACTCCCAACTAAAAGGTTCTGGGTTTGATCCCCAATGTCCTCAGCCTACCTTGAGGTAATGAGTTGTATCTTATGATATGAAGGTGTCTCCTCAATGACTAATGACAAATTTGCTGGAAATATATGGCTTTAGACAGAACACAAAAGTATCTATCACGACAGAAGTCTCTGTTTAAATCCTCACTTTAGTGGAGGATTCGGGTGGATCTAAATGTTTAGATTGAGATGTTTAGATTAAACATAGATTTTTAGTTTTTTTTACCCTCCTTATACTGACCCATCCACAGAAAACCTGCTTCACATAAAAGCTTTTATGTGAAACAGGTGAACTTTGGACCTCGTACTCCTCACAAAGACATCCTATCAACACAACTTTAAAAAAGATTTTATCTTTTATTTGTGGGTGATGAAAACCCCTGTAACAGAATACACCATCATATTTTTTCATATTTGGTATTTCCTTTGATTTTACACGAGTCACATGAACACATTGTTTGTCCTGTAGCCAACCATAAACCAGTTGGCACGGCAACGGCCCGCAGTTAAGCTGTCGGGAGAGAGGAAGTGCCCGGCCATGTGCTAAATATAATATTGTCCAATATAACCATGTGAATATGCAGTGTGTAGTCGTGCCGGTGGTGAGTCTGAGACGGCTTCCATGTTCAGGGTCACAGCTGGTCCTCAGCACTCCAAATACACCGGCCCACTGCTTCAAGCTAACTGCTACATAGCTGCCTGCCATTGTAGCATCCTGCTAACTGCTATCATAACTGCCTGCTACTGTAGCATCCTGCTCCATGCTAACTGCTAGCCTCTCGTATAGCCACATTCAGCACTAGACAGTGGTACTCAAAAATGTCCAGAAGATATTCTAGTAAAAAAGTTGTTGATATGTACTGTACTTAAGTCTCAATTAAAAGCATGAAAATGCTTTTAGATTACTAATGTATTAACAAACTGTATATTGCTTGTATAGAAGAAACAAATGTAGACTTAAACATTGTAACTGCAGGGCAGGAGAGATTTGCTTTGCCTTTGAGCTAAAATTGTGCTTAACGAAACCCAAATCCACAATAGCATTCTAACTATGTCATTTAGGGTCTTATGTACATAATAATAGTAAACATCTCAGACGTATTAGCAAACAGTATTATTTGTTTCAAATATTGTCATTTAACTTTTTGTAAAGCTCCCTGATATTGGGTTTGAGTTGGGAGTGGGTTTGCTCCGACGTGTATGATAAAACCAATCAAAAACAAACCACGGGTTCAGGAAGACGACAACTAAAACGATCATTTATACTGTGAATACGAGGATGACAACGTCTGTGGCAGCTACAGGAGACGACACAGACCCGCTGGCCTAGCTAACCCTAACCCTGGCCTTATATTTTTACAGTTTATGATGCAAACTAAACACAACAGACTAGGATGCCAGAATGTCCGTTATCAACTGTTACCAACAGAGTCTTAAAACACTGAACGCTGTGTTCCACTGGTGTGTCATGGAGACTTTCTTTAGGAGATATGGCAACTAACTATGACAATACAGTTGTAATGATTCACAGCTTGTCATGTTTTAGTCATTACTTCTTGACATTTGTATACTTCTCTGACGATGTGTTCGTAGTAACATTATACGAAGGAGCACTTAACGCACTTAACTTTTACATCACATGTGCAGGTAGTCAGAGGCTTTGAGTGCGACCTCCTGTCCTCTACAGGAGGAGAAACGAGACCCCCCCCACCCACGTTCCCATAGGTGCAGATGTGGGTTTGAGTTCCACTTGACACAACACCCCGAGGACGAGAAAGGGAGCGATGTCACATATTGTGAAGCGTGAGAGATTAAGGTGTATTTACTGTACAGAGGAAGTGCACACACATGGCTGGAAGCTCTGTGTCATTGCTCCAGGCCTCCCATCCACATGGTTTGTTGTTCTTAAGTCAACTTCCCAAGATCTCAGGGTCGGCCTGCAGTCATGGGGCCCAACTGATCCGTTTGTAAATCTAGAAACTTCTGGTGTTGAAAACACATTTCGACCAGAAGGTGAGCAGGCTTGGCGATGGATTCCTCGGTTCTACTCATTAGTTTCCTAGTTTGTTAATTGTTTTCTCTTGCTTTTATTGGTTCCACTGAACTAAGAATGTACGTATAAACTCACAGTATTACAGTAGATGCTTCAGATAAAAGCATCCACCACATGATCATCATTTATTTGTGTTCATATTTTGTATTTATTCTACGTATTTATTTAGAAAGAATGTACTGCCACGCCTGTAGGTGAAACCGCCCCTCATACACCAGGAAACACGTCCTCTGACCTCTTAGAACACCGCTTACTATCTGATCTTCCTCATCTCCATCTGTTCGCAGGTATAAAGATTAAATGTTAGTAACGTATGTTTGTGTGGTGGCGCTGTGTGCTTTGCATGTGCACAAAATAAAAGCATGTCTGACCGTTGCGGTCGAGACTACGGGAACAACAACAAAGCTAACGATCTATCTCACGGTTTACCAACGGTCTCTTTTACATACACATGCAATAATTAACTGAATTGTGTCACGATGGAGCAGACTTGATGGAACAGGATCAAGACATGAGGAGCGTGTGTGTGTGTGTGTGTGTTAATGAATTTCAGCTTCCACAGTAATGTAAGTGTTAGCTAATGACCGTCACTACAACATAATACAATACAATGCAATAATATACATAAATAGATAAATTAGGAACAGGTATATGTAATAACAGACAGACTGGCTGTTATACCACTGGAAAAAACCACAGTAAAACTCATCTGTCATAAATAATTGTGCCCGGGCCGTTGGGGTTATTACTTCTGTGCGTGCGCGCGTGTGTGTGTGTGTGAAGGTGTAGTTAGCGTGCAAGCTCGTCTGTGTAAGTATGTTCCTCTCAAACTCAACGATCAAACAAACGCTCTGCAGCGAAACCTCTTTTAATGACTGTTGACTCCTGGTTTCTGTTCACCAGCACTTCAGATACTTCTAGAATGTGTTGAGGTGAAATGCACCATGGCAGGAACATTTGAACATAAATGCTGCTGATTAGTGAGGAAGGCTTTATTGTGTTACGAGGAGAGCGCGCCTGCATCAGGGTGTCACTGACAGGAGAGCAGTAAAAGTAGTAATACCAAGTTGAGTAAAACTACAAAAGTATTGGCATCAAAATATAATTTAAGTACCAAAAGTAAAAGTACTCATTGTGCAGAATGGCCCATTTCATAATAAAATGTATAATATTATGGGGTTATATTTATTGATGCATTAATGTGTATGTCGCTTTAATGTTGCAGCAGTTAAATGTGAAGCACATTTTAATGTATTCATATTTTGTAAGTACCTCAGATTTGTAGTACAGTACTTGAGTGAATGTACTTAGTTACTTTCCACCACTGCACGAGAGTGAGGGGTACTCTATATACTGAATGAAGTAAATATCCACTCAGAACACAGTACTGAGTGGATATTTGAAATGTTGACTTCATAATACATTGGGTGTGATTATACTTAAGTCAAAGTAATGAGGTGCTCAAAATCTCATGAAACAGCTGGTTGAGATAATGATGTATGGATGTTCTAAGTTCTGCCAGCAATGGCAGCCAGCTCGAGCTGGCAATGAGCCAGATCGAGCTGGCTCATTGCCAGCTCGATCTGTTAATTAAAGTAATACACAGTACTTGGAGGTATACATTAAGTTAGTCCCCCTTAAAAAAGGAATTACTCAAGTAAAAATAATAGCAGGTCAAATGTACGCTAACATGCTGTTACCTAAAAGTCAAGGTACTGACTTATGAAGCAAGTGGCAGATCACACATAAATGTGCTTGTGCATTCAGAGCATTCAGGGTTGAGACAATAACAATAAATGTATAATAAATGTATCATAAATATATAAATGTATAATAAATGTATAATAAATGTATAATAAACGTATACAAGTATGTCTGCCGTTATCTTCTTTTTCCCCGGCAAAACCGTCCAAATATATGGTTCAAATATAACAGAATCAGCTAACAACAGAGAGAGTCGGGGAACGTATGAGGTCATTGACAACCTCCGCATACATTGGCAATTTAAAGTGATTTATGCATGTACAAATGGTTGGAAATAACCTAAACCAACATCCCTGTTATCAACATGAGGAGGCCTTGAAGCAGAGCAGAAACAGACCTATGTCATGAACCATCTGGGTTGGTGGATGTCCAAAGAATCTGGGCATCCACTAAGACAGTTGAAACTGGGATGAGGGCATGAACTGAGGTCAAAAGATAGCGAGGAGCTTTGAACTGTCTATGCAGGAGGAACTAGGAATATCACTCATCATTATTGAGCTGTCAGAAGATGCAGATGATGTGAGACAAAGCAGGCTATGTGGCTAATTAAAATGCTTAAACCCTGTAATGGAAAATCTGTGAATGGTAGTGGAAAATCCATGAGTAGCATGAGTGCATGCTATACATGGATTTTGTGTCTTCTCCTATGGTGAACCTTTAAACAGATGGCTGAATGTTTCGACTTGCCTCCAAGGCTGAGGTTAGATTGACCCATACTAACCTTGAGCCATTATCTAGTAGGGTTGTTTTCCAGCGTTTGTGCGTTCCACCACAATATTTGGTGTCAGAAATGGGAGCCCTCGACTGGACCGTGTGGACCTTGGGGCCGTCTGGTTGACTGGCCATCATACCCTTCGGACCTCAACCTGTCCCTTTAGACAATTGAGCGGCGGGACCAGGCCGGCTTCGAGGGCCCGCGGATCTGGCGCAGGGATCCGCAAACGAACAGGGTGAGAAAAAGATGCTTGACTCAATAATTAAGAATTACAATCATTATCAAGAACAAAGTCAAGCGAGTCATTTTTTCCACCACAACCCTCCCAATGTATAGAAGTGGATATAAGCCCAGACTCCGTAAGAGTCTGGGCAGTTGCTTCATGAACTAACTGGTTGTGTTGCTGTCGTGTCAATAAACCTCCTCCTCCGCTGAATCCTCCAAGCATCGTTTCTTTAAACTAGTTTTTAAAAGTATAGTTAATTAGTCAGATGCAGACGACCAGAGACCTTCACTCAATCCTACACGTAGCTTTAAGAAGACATGTGAGTAGAATGAGTTCCCAGTTTATTTGACTATCAGCAGCAGTTCAATCACATGACACTGTCACCATATTCAGCCTAGGAATTTGTATTAATAAACATTTACATATAACAATATTTACATATGTATTATCCACCCTCGAGAATATCCCACATGCTAGATAACATTTTACGAGGCTATAAAGTTTCAAAACACACACACACACACACAGTGCAAATATAACCTGGTTCTGTGGGTCTAGCCTACACACGCATGCAGAAGACAACGCCCCCCAGCGGCTCACCTCCTCTAGTTATCTTAAGGCTCCACTAGGGAGACTAGAAGTCGTAGTACACACTACATGACCAGGCTTGATGATCAGTCTTGTCTTGCTGTCGGGGATTTTTTTTGTCTATATTGTAAAATATAACATAAAACAAACATTTTAACAAACTGGTCAACAAGCTGCTCAACCAACTCCAATTGTGTCGTATGCAGAATAAATGCAACTATAAACTATACAATTATGCCTATATTGTAAAATAAATGTCCAGCTAACAAACTGTTGGCAGCACCGCTGTCTAATCGATGCCACATCAAGCCCCCCCGACTCCATGGGGGGTGGCATCTCTTTAGACCCTCCCCCCTTCCCCCTGAGTCACGGGACTCAATCGGGCCTAGAATCGGCCTGTTTGACGCGTAGTGGAGAGCAGCCTTAAACTGCGAAACTCATTTCCAAGGTCGATTAGTCTCATATTCCCTCACTGAGAAAGTGTTGTCTCTCTGACAGGAACAGTAAAACCGTGACAGTGATGAGTGCTGTGAAGGCTCACGACCCGTAGTTGATGGATCAGGAACGTCTCCACAAAGAGGTCATGGTCCCCGTAAGCTGTGATATTACAGACCACACACATGAACGCTTTAAAAGCCCCCATGCCGTATTCAAGTAATAAGTAATCAGAGGACATTGGTCCTTTATTTGCCACACGGTCGACACTTCAACCACACACTGTGAGCGGCGACACACAAACATGCAATTATTGGCGTCGCCGGTGGAATGCCTTCTCTGCGTTTTTCCCATCCTGACCGTCCTCCCCCAGGGAAAGCCAGGAGCAGTGGGCAGCCATCAGTAAGGCGCCCGGGGACCAAGTCCAAGCGCTCAGTCCTGTCCTGGTCAGGGACAGGACCGAAGAGCAA
>OMKP01081005.1:0-17149 GCA_900302375.1 Bathygadus melanobranchus
CAGACAGAGAGATAGAGGTAGCATGGAGAGAGAGGGAGAGAGAGGGAGAGAGGGAGCAAGAGAGAGAGAGAGAGAGCAAGAGAGAGAGAGAGAGAGAGAGCAAAAATAATTACACCCACTGGGTAATGCATTATGCGAGCATCCGTCCATGTGTTTGTGTGTGTGTGTGTGTGTGTGTGTGCTTGCGTGCGTGCGTGTGTGCACGGATGGGATTAAGAGAGAGAGAGAGAGAGAGACAGCGGGGAGAGCGGAGAGGACTGCAGAGAGCATTGCTTTCCAGGCCATGGCCAGGTCTGGCTAACAGCACCGGTGGGTATGTTTTGTAAAGAACTCCATCTCCCAGACCTCCCTGTGCACCACTGATAGAGCATCAGTTCCCTGAGATCTCCTGCCTACTGGCTAGCTTATTATACACGCATGGGGAGCGAAACTCTGTCATGATTTTTTTAATGTTATATATATGCACTGATAGAGTTAGTGCCATGGGGTTAAATTATTCAAAAACAAAACTGTGATTGTGTGAATATCTATTTTTTGGGGTGGTTTTGTTGTGTTGGTGGTTATTTAAACCATGATCGAGATCTTAATGGCCTTGAGAGTTAAGAGGCAAACTATTAAATGAAACCAAAATAAATGTTAAGTGACAAGGACAATGGGTTCATTATGGAGTAACATATTTTTAGACATTTTGTCTGTAACCAGTGTAAAATTGGATGAACCAAATCAGATCTCTCAAAAAACCCCACTTTATTTCCATTTCCATTGGTTCCATTGGTTTTGTGGTTCACTTTTAAAAAACGACAATTATAGACTACGTGTATAAAATAGCAAACATATTTGCATGTTAGTATAACGTTCATAAAACATAAATAATGACATTCCATAAGAATACCCTTTGATGTATTTATGTGAATTTACTTAGCTAATAAGACAAAGATAAATGAACATCAGTAAAGGAACACTTTAACAAAACTTTTTAACAAAAGCAATTGAGCCTACATATTTGCTTTTTAAATAATTGTCCCACGATGGGAAGAAGTCTCCAAGGTCAGGTTTGCTGTTTGCTCCACTCCCCAGGTGTCTAGCCCTACAACTCCATCCTGACCACCCACACCACCACAGGAAGGGACGGCAGGCCACAAAGACACCACCCCCCCACCACCCCAAATTGCCTCCTAGCAGCGTTAATTATAATGCATGAATAATAAAACATGTAATGAAACAAACCCAAACCCATTGCCTATTCCGTTCAATTCAACTGCCCAACACTGCTAACTTGATCCTAACGTATTCAATTGAATTTCAAATAAAATAAAAACATTAGCCTACGTTGAATATTTGTTCCTCAGGTTAAGATAGCAGTTCTGACATGTTTATGTGTTATATGACTAAACTTGGAAACAGATATGCATTCTTCCTCCGAGACCACAGTGGCTATGTGTATATCCCTCGGCAATTGATCATTTAATCTGTTCAATAAGGCGATCAAAGCTAATGGTGCATCTAATTAATATTTAGTATAAATAATGTGGACAGTGGTGTCGGATAATTCTCTCCACGGATTTTGACAACCGTTGGTCACTGGGGTAAATTGCATGCAAACTTTTTTGATAAGAATAGGCCTATGCAACATTTGCCCCGAACAATGCTTTGTCTGGCAGTGATGGTGTGCATGCATACTAATTATTACAACGCCATGGGTCATATGTCTATTTAAATATTTGTACAATTATACTTGCGTTTCATAATGCATCATGAATTAATTCGCTAATCCAAAATAATCCACTCTGCCACTAGCCATCGTTTTTCGTTGTCTTTAGTGCCACCGAGTGGTGATTTGGAAGAAATGAATATATATATTTTTTTTTTCTACTCAATTTGCTCATATTAATAGGCTGATCTTTTATTGATACATTAGCCCAAATAACTGGTAACAACATTCTACGTTGTAAATAATGTAATAAACTGTCAGTGAAAAGGGGCTGTATTTCTAAATTAATCGCTGCAATTAAACAATAGAGTAAATTGCATTCCAAGTGAAGATTTAAAAAAATATGATGCTGATGATGATGATGATGATGATGATGATGATGATGATGATGATGATGATGATGATGATGACCATGTTGCAACGTAGTGCAAGACTGACATCTGCAGTCTGCACACATGCAGAACTACATTCATATATATATATATATATACCTTCTCTTTTACTCAGGTCTTGTCGGTGTACTTCTTCTCTTCGTGAGCGACGGACAATGGACAAACATCCCAAAGGACGCATCATCAGATGACTAATATTTACACCTTGCGGTTACTATAGCACACACCGAACACCCCTATTCCAGTGGTTAGTTTGGTTTATCCCACAGCCTCCTACCCGGAAGTATATTTACATCTGTCGGTTACTATAGCACTAACACCCCTATTCTAGTGGCTGGGTTGGTTTATTCCACAGCCTCCTACCCGGAAGTAGTAGTAAATATTTACATCTGGAGTCAGCTGATTCCCACTCACATGACGGCGATTAACTAGTTTTGTGCGATACTGCTTTCATTTTGTGCCATTTAGTAGTTATATGTAAAGGTTTCCATATAAAAAAACAGTGTCGGACTGATCAGTGATCATTCAAATATGTGATACGTTTTTGTAGCTTGCTGGCAGACTTGTTGATTAGCCTCATTTTGCAGTTAGCTTTATTAATCGAGTGTTGCAACAGGATTGTCTACCTCGTTGTCTGACAGGGCATGTGTGGAAATGGATAAGATTGCCAAAGGTAGGTCATGAGAAATCATGAGAAAGTAAAAATCCTGGTTTGCGAACATTGTTAGCCTCGCTAGCTTTAAAAATATACAAAGTAGGCACTGTCTGTAGATGTGGACCTGCAGACCTTAAAACTACATTACATTCAGATATTGTTCCGAGACATTAAGTCGTATACAGATAAAATAAAACAGAATAACGTGTATAAGGTGTTGCATGCATAAGCACCGATTTCATTGAAACGTCCAGGATACTTGACCGACGTAGAACCTATTTCCAAGTCAACCATTAAGTGCGATGATTGTTTTCATACCCCTACTACTCCACCACAGATGTTGGTGATATTCAATCCAGACTGATAGACCACAGACCCATCACCCAGGGAGAGGTACGCTACTTTGTGAGGGAGTTTGAGGTAAGCTGACGCTCCAAATACTACATGGATTGCATTTATATAACGCTTTACATTGCCTCACATTCACACAAGGCACCAACTAGCTCGCCAGGAGCAGTTAGGGTTAGGTGTCTTGCTCAGGGACACCTCAACACTTAGCTAGTGAGAGCCGGGGATTGAACCAGCAACCTTCCAGTTGCCAGAGAACCGCTCTACCTACTGAGCTAGATGAAAAGTATGTTTCAAAAAAACCTACACTGTTCAATAAAATGTTTTTATTTGATGTTTGGCATCCATGTTGGCATTTTCTTTCCAGAACCTTCCTCTTGTCTGACATATCTGACACACATTGATTATTGACATTTTGCGTATAGCGAATCTGGAAGCAAAGCTATCCGAATCGACATCTGGAAGTTTCTGTGCTGCCTATTCTTAGGAGAAGCGAGGCTACCGGGAGGGAAGACTGCTGGGGAACATTAACAAGATGGTGGTGGAGGCCAACGAACAAGTGATGCCCAGATGTTTACAGGGGATTCACGACCACCTGGCAGATGTCAGCATAAGACGTAAGCCCCGCTTTTAATAATAGAGTTGAATAGTTAAAGGGAACCTCTTGTGCCAACTGATCTGTCCTTGCCCTTGCACGCAGAAGGAGTTATTAGGGTTATATTACGGACTAACCTGACACGCCAGATGGTTTGTTACACAGAACCGTCGGGGAATTCGCCTTTGAAACTGTTTGGAAAAGGGCTGGCAATTTCAATTAAAAAAGAATGGATGAACCATCTGTCTATCACCACGACCGTAGCTGCCAGTAGTTCCTCATAGGACGCTGATTGGTCCGAACCACTGTGGTGCGGCCACGAGTGGATAACTTGAAATCTGGCGTGAATGTGATCTCGTGAATCCAGCTGCCTCTTAAATTACAGACGATGGAAATTTAAATCTGAAACCTGTCTCTTCATATGTAGCCAATGAAGAATTCTGCTTTGTACTGTACAAGACCCTCTGCTTTGTACAAGACCTTCCTATTCAGAGTTCACCTGGACTCTGAATAGCTTCTCCTCCTCCCCACCTCTCCTCCCCAACCCTCTCCCACCTACGCGATCACTGCTTGAATCCCATCCCCTCCTGGATCCCTAGCACTTCCATGTCTGTACATCCTGGCACTTTGTAGGATCCTGTATGCTGGTGTGTCCCGGCACTTGAAATAGTGCTTAGCTTTGTGTAGCGTCGTATCCTGGCTACCTGCTGTTGTACAGTAAGAGGTCAACCTAGCAGTTGTAAGCTTGTAAACTTGTTCTATTGACCTGGCAATCAGGAATGCTTGAAACTTGTTCTATTTTAATTGTACTGTACCATCAGTGATATAATGCCCTAAATGTACAGTGACTTATTTTATTTGTTTAGATAACACAATTACCAAAATGTAAATGTAAAATATTTGGAATGCTGCTGCTCCAGCAAATGATATGTGTATGTGTGACGCAAATATCTTTCTCCACAGTGGAGGCTGCCAATCACATGGCTCAGAGAGTCCAGCAGAGGGAGCTAGAAGCACACCAGGTAACAACAGTGTTTGGTCCATACATAGTTTATAAGGTCTATGGTTCACACACAAAGTGCGAAACAGCTTAAAATATTTGTTTTGACTCCATTTCCATATTTTGAACAATGCAGGCATTCTTTCTATCGATCCCATGACCCAATGACAAATACAAAAATGTACTTGTTTAGTCCTACAGTGTTGGTGCCAGATAAGAAGAGAGGGATCATGACTGCATTTGTATTATTTATTGTGTCTGTGTTGTCTTATCAATCCTGGACGTGGCCCATAGTAGCAATAGGCTCGGTAAATATCAGTGAGTGTAGTGAGTGAACCAGAGCCAATAAGAAATCCACCTGACTCCAGCTGCTTCATTTCAGCCACCGGCATGTGCTCCCTCTCACTCATCACTCACAACATTTTAGCAGCTTTTTTAATTTTATTTCATGAGGTCATTTTGGGTTTTTTTCTTACCCAGAGTGCCCAGCTGCAGGCGAGTGCGGGGCAGGAGAAGGAGGCGTGGGAGGAGATCCTGCGCGAGCAGCAGAGACTGAAGGACCAGGTGGACGAGGAGCACGCCAAAGCCGTGGGGCGCCTCAGCACCCAGTACAGCGAGATGAAAAAGGACCTGGAGAAGCTCTCGCCCTTCTAGAACCCTCCGTCTGGGAGAGGATGAATGATCACAGTCCCAACACGCTTGTCTTTTTGGTTATGCAAAATCCCTTTTTTTAGGTGTGCGTGTGTGTGTGCATGCGTGCGAGAGAGAGGAGAGTTTCAATATATGTAATATATGTAAAACAGGGCTGTTGCATGTCAGAAATGTTAGACTTGGTGGCAGCCACATACGCAGTATTAAACCTTTGGCCACTCAACCAAAGTCAACATTTTGCAAAAAAAAAAGAAGTGTGTATTAGACAGTGTCAGACTGACGGGGCATCAAATACACAGTCTTGTGCACATGGAATAAAGAAGGCACGGTAATGGTCTGGCAAATGTCTCTTTATTTAAACAAACAAATCACTTGATTGGGTCTTGGCTGTGAGGTGTTCAACATTTGTAATGGATTCCTGCCTGGCTTTTTCTGGTGATAAATTTCTATCAGATTGAGTGAGGACGGAAAGTGCAGTTTGGTTACCAAGAGGAGATATTTCAAGTTTGGAAACTCAAAACATGACAAAATGTCAAGAGTGCCATTGAGAGCAGGTGTGTTCGAAGCGCACAGTGTCGGCAGTGTTGTGGAGACGCTGTCGGTCGGAACACAGTTCCAGAACAACACACCATCCATCAGCAATTCTTCAGTGATTGATCTCCGGCATCGACCTGAGAAGAAACCAACCTACATAAAGAATTGATGAATACGTTCATGTTTTTGTTTTTTATCGGCCACACCACAGGGAAAGATATTAACATCTGACCTCATGGTGTTTAAATGGTGTTTCAAAACCGTAGATTTATCACCTTTGACTTATTTAAATTTCGGTGAAAGCCTAAATTAGTTGAGCTCAGACCGTTTGAGCTTAACTGCCCTTATGTTTGCTCAGAACCCTTTAAAAATCGGACTGCGTTTCATATCATCTGAGAAGAAGACATGCCTGACATAAGCAGAATCTGATGCTATCCAACACACTCAGTCTCAATCAATGCTTTTTAAATAAATTGTTGTCATTTTTCATTGTTATTTGAACCTATTACTGCAACCAGTCTCCTGAAATCACCTTTGCCCATTTCTTGGCCAGCTGGCGACCATGCTCATGGCTGACGTGACACATCAGGTAGTTTGCTGTTGAGATTGTGGTGTTTTGCTTGGCGACGCGTCTGTGTGGGACAATGGTGTGCTATTTGGACAGGTTGATGAATGATCTGGGGCACGGTACCGGCTACATTCCTGGCATGGCTGAGAGCACAGTTCATCTCAGTCGACATGACGGGACAAATATTTAGGATACCACCACTCAAACATGCACTCTATCTCTCCCTCTCATACACAAACTCACACACACACACACACAACACCACCCAAGTTATCTGTCGTCATCTGAGCAAGGAGGTATGTTAACTATCAGCAGAAGTACAACTGGGAATAAGTTATTATGGAAGGAATCATATTCGTAGTTGTGGGATGTCCAAATGGGAATTCAACATGAATATCCAATCTGAAGAATGATCTGGCGCAGAGAAGATCCTCGTACATCCCCTTCCATTCGGTTCTCCTGCTGTCATGCAGGAGCTTTAACAGGTCACTGGTGTTTTGGGAGAGCGTCTGTGTGTGTCCGCGTGCGCGTGTGTATGTGTGACCAGCATGGGACGTGCTGATTGGCACGTCCTCGGAGATCAGAGAGGGGCACGGGTCACTGCCAACAGATGTTGTCAGGCCAACTTCCTGCACTTTCTCCACCCTGTGCGTGCGTCTCTTCGTGTGTATCTGTATCTGTGTGTGTGTGTGTGTGTGTGTGTGTGTGTCAGCTAACGAGGAGCGACAACATGGAAACATGGCGTACACACCTCTGTCAACAAGACATCTTTTCATCTGCGACTTTCCTCACTTCTTCTTCCTTCGGTCTTTCGTTGGAAAAGGACAGTCAACACAGGAAAGGTGAAACATTCAAGTCTACATAAATGTTAGTTTCTCCATATGACTCAAGAGGCATAAACCTCCCCTCTTAGGGGCTACTTATGAGGCGCCTGGATCAGGGGCCACGTAGTGCAACAGATTGTACCGAACCCTAACAAATCACTGAATAATGAATAGAGTTTAAAACATAGAGGTTATTTTAAAAACCATTTTTATAAAGATGATAAAAGCGATATGAAAAATGAATCTTCGTCACCATTTAACTTCACATCCACATCCACATACACACATCATATACATAATGCACATGGACATTCTCTCTGTCACGCACACACACACACACACACAAACACACGCACACAAACTGCATGCCCTGGTCTGGAGCAGGTGGGGCCTCCAGTCTGTATCCCCAGTTGTCCTCTCATGTCTGCACATCCACGTCTCGTTTGTTTTCCAGGCTCGTGTGTCCTGTATCTCAGACCAGGGTTCCCTTCCTGTTTTGGAGAGAGCTCTGTGGAGCCGTCGTCCCTCGCTGCCAACATAAATGGTGAAGGAAACAGACACGCAGGCAGCACCCAGCCGGAGCCTGTGCTCTTAAGTAACGGGACAAGAGATTAGGGGGAGCAGTTGGTAATGCGATCCAAACATCCAAACACACTTTGGCCCCTTAGAACATAGCAGAAGGTATTTGTGTTGAGCAACATATTCCAAAGCACAAGTGATCAAATGCAAAGCCTGCGTTGCTGCAGTATGCCTTTTTAAAGGGACGGTTCACCCAAAATACAAAGTGCTATGACTTAACCTTTACTACCACCCGCCCTTCTAGCAAGATCTCTGGGTTCTTTGCACAGGTCTAGATGGCCGCCACCGCGAGTGAGGCTACATTCCATTGTCATGTTGGGGGTTGGCTGCCTTGGACATCTGTAAAACCTCTGCCAATCAGAAGCCACTTGGATGGATGGAACTCAAGGTAAGGAAAGGAAAGGATATATAAAAGACACTGATTTGGCATGATATGTATATATATATATTATAAAATGTCACATAGCATGTAAGGTGTGTAATCCTAAGCAGAGCAGCAGACTACATCACTAATCAGCAAGGTTTTATTCCTTGGTTTTACATACGACATGTGGTGTATATATATATATATTCTACTATACGTCATGAACACTTTTATACATCTGTTGAAGCGTTCAAAGACTTCACAACCAAACAATGTACCTTGTTTCTGAGAATGTGGCCAGAAACAACTCATTCCGTGTCGTTACATTGATAGAGCTATTTTCTGGCTATTATGACTGTTTTCTTGCGTGAGAAACTAATAAATAAACACCGAGGGAGCCTCAACTGTCTACAGGGAAAAAATACGGTGGACTCCCAGGACTCTCACTGTGGTTCCCAGGAGACTAACAGCAAACCGTGCGTGACCACACAGTCTCTCTGTATTCCCTTTGACCTTAACACCTTTCAATTACTCCCCCCTGCTGAGACAGAGGGACAGAAAAAACAGGACGGAGATCACATCTTTCGGAGGGCAACAATAGAAAGTGACATTTCATGTCCGCTCATGCGAGCTGGTGAACGTTTTCTCCTGTTTTTTCTTTTTCTCGTGCTCTCTCGCACTCTGTTCTTTTGTCGCGCGTGACGCCCAGTCGCTCAGTCGCTCAATTACAGCAGGGTCAAAAATGAAAATGGCAGTGAGCAACGGGGAGGGGGTGCTTCTCAGTTAATAACGCAGCATAACAGCACCGCGGGGACCTGGCGGATGGGCCCTGGGTGAATGCTAATGCGGGCGGTAATATGAATTCTTTGGCCGTGGCTAACCCTCACCCAGAGGATCTCTTAAGTTTGACGGAGAACGAGCTCGCCGAGCGAGGGAGTGAGCGTTTCTCCCGAGCGCCTGCGTTGCAAATTGAGAAATTGATATCTCTCGGAGGGAGCGTCGTAAGGCACGTCTCACTCACACACTCGCAGCTCACAAAATGAGCACTGGGTGGCATATAAAATCCAATCATTGGAGGGGGAAAATAAGTTCTGATTATGAACTGTTTTCTACATAAACACCACTATTTCCCGGCTAAAGAGAATTGATGGAGTCCCTGGTGAAGTCTTAAAGTAAAATATGTCCCAAAGTAGTTTCACACATAAAACAAGTCTCCAACACCAACTTTCATATTTCATTCACTTCATTGGGTCATACTGGTACGGTATCACGTTAACTAGAATGCACACGGAGAGGTTTTTGTTGTTGTTGTTGGTCTGGTCACTAGTAACCGTAAAGCATTTCTAGCGTCCATGTCCAAGAAACACAGATAAGACTCCAGAAACAACAAGCACCTTCCCTCAGTCAATCATGGCGCAAACAATGGGCCAGAGAGGACAGCAGAATGGCCTGTCCTCAGCCAACAGCAAGCCACCAGCCTGTTGTCCGAGCCTGTTGTCGCCTGTGTTCCGCAAAAACCCACAGGAAAAGACATATCACCTCGACAGGTTGAATTCTTCCTGCCCTAAGTGGGACACGTTAGGGTGTAATTCATGGCAACCATTTTGTTTTTTCGTTTGGTAGTTTGTCAGATTTTGAGGGATGTGTTTATGGCTGTGTTAGACTGTAGTAAAGTTAGTAAGATGAATTGATGATTTCAAGTGTAGATCGTAATGAAGTCAGCATTCTATTCTTCATATCCATTTATTCTTCATCTTATTGAATGGGAGGCACGGTCAATCAACTGTCAAAACGAAATTTCTCTGCACTGTCTGTCCTAGTCGGACAGCCTTGGATCGAGGGGTCCGGGGCCCCAGCATCATCAGAGGCCCCCCTGACAGACATTAGTCTTTAGAAGAAGCATTGGATTGCCTTCTTTCTCAGGTTTGACATCTGAAAAGATGTTTTCAGACAACTCAATTGACGAAGGTGTGAATGGCCTTCTAAAATGGGGTTTATAACCGAGACACAAGTCAAAGGGGCTTGGTGGTGGTGGCGATGGTGGTCCAATCGCTCACATTTTTCTACTACCCTCGTACACCAACATTCTCCTTGAGCAGCACCGGAGTGTATAGATATATACACGTCAACATGGACACCATATTGGTCAGGGGAAGACTCACCTCCCAATGCATTTATGTCTACCGAGCCAGGAGCTCTATCCACATCCTCAAGTGGTTTGGTTTGTTACAAATGCCAGACATGTATTTATGATACAGCATACTTTGTTAAGTTTAATTTATAACAGTAAAATATTGTGAAACAGATTCTCACCTGTGAAATGTTATTCCCTGTTGCTTAGTTTTGGCATTTCTTTCTTTGAAACATCAAGAAGCAGAAAACTACTTCTACTCTACTTTTGAAAGAGGACAGAACAAGTCAGAACCCCTGAGCAAGATGGCGGTGGCAGAGACTATATATCTATGACCGGAGTGGAAGATGCATCAGAATAAGGGGCGGAGATCATTCCGGTCAAGTCTCATGTCTGTTTCCTTCTGCTTGTTTGGTGAAGGAAGTGTGCAGGGTTTCTCAGGGGCTTTGCTAGGCTGAGAGCCATAGAGGATGAAGCCAGATGCCCTCGGGTCTGGAGTCAACAGTACCGCTCGTGGATAGTTAAGGAGAGGGGAACTTCAAGTCGACAACATTGTCTCATCAGCAAGTATGATAATGTGAGGGTCTCCGTAGGTTAAGGTGATGAAGTTACAACCTTGGGCTCCAGGCCGTGGACCACGGACACAATGCTTCCATGATACAGAGCTGTTCCGTTCATTTCAGAAAGATTGCCTTTTTCCCCCAACTCTTTTCCACAACTTCCTGCCAGCTTTACACCTTTTTTTGACAATATAAAAATGATCTTGATGAAATCTGTCATTTGAGCTGTCACAATATCTGAGCTGTAATCAGGCTTTTTCCATACATTTTTGTAAGCGATTTTAATCATATATGTTTACCAATTGTTTTAGAAATGTAAAGTCCAGACAATTCCACTTCCACGTTCCCAATAGTACATGACATTAGAGGCTTCCAGACGAGTTTCCCCTTTGTAATCTGGTAAATCCTTTTGAGTTCTTCCGTCTCTCATATTCTCCATTTGTCAGTCATCAAGTGCCAACACACATGTTACTGCAGAACATAGCGTGACTTGGGACACAGGAGGGGCATCCAACACACATTGGGCCTCCATGGTCCATTTTCCATTCATTAAAGCAGGGTTACATTTCCCATAAAGGTATCAAAGGAATTTGGAATATATATACGGAAGCCTGTGTAATGTATCATGTACTGGTGTGGTCCTCCTCTGGTCAGCCCCAAAAACTTCTGTTTTGATTCCAGTTCCCCAACCTTCAAAGCAAGGACATGTTGGACCGAAAACCAAAAACCTCTGAAAATGATATTTTAAAAAATGAATACATTGGGAAGTGAAAAATAATGATGTTCTTAAAATACATTTGAAGTATGCTGTAGAAAAGACTTTAAACTGGCTTCATATGCTGCATTGTGCGTTCATGAGGGTAACTGGGTGTACCGTGCCGTGCAGGGCAGCACCTTCTGATCTCAATATTAGATCCCAGAGGAGCCCCTAATATCCCACCCACTGGAGCCTCTGGGGCCTCATAAATCAATCAGTAGTGGTTTATAATCCTGTGTGTGTGTTATTCCACTGGAGAATCCCCCGCTGTGGATCACAGCTACAGCCTGACTGACAGAACAATGAGAGATATGGAGATGGGAAGATGTTTGTTTGTGTGTGTGTGTGTGTGTGTGTGTGTGTGTGTGCTCCAACATGCGTGTCTGGACATTCTTGGAGGAGCTCCAGTGAGAGGGCCTCGGTCTCTCACGCCAGTCTGTCATCCCAGCTTCTGAGGCGTGGGAAGTGTAGAGAGGGATGGGAGAGGCAGATCCAGGTCCTGGATCTTGGAAAACAATGAAATCAATGAGATTATCTCTCTATCAGGGCACTGTACTAGCCCTATACGTTGTTTAGTCTTCATCTACTTGTCTGTCTCTCTCTGTAGTCTTTACTCCAAAGCACATGGCGGTGTCGAGACAGATTACAACAGACTTGAGTCCGATGCGAAATGAGTGAACAATATGATTATAGTTCTTTTTCTGTTGTTGACTGGCTCTAATGGCTCTAATGCTCTGTAACACTAACAGGACACCATAATAACCATTATGCGAATATGGTGGTCAGCAACCATCCCATGCTTTTAGACCATTGATGGGTGTCGACCATCTGACATGTATTGTCTTTGAACAACTATATCAATTGAGTTACATTGCTAGCCAATAGCTAGATCTGACAGCTGCCCTGTTTGCCTTACTTGACAAAGGTGAACTTCCAAGCATCAGCATAGGGAAACAGAAGCGTTCGCCATCTCGGTTCATGCACAGCTGCTGAAGGAAAATGGAGTAGTGGCCCACCGTCCTCTCTATAATGCGGTACACAGCAATGCTACACACACTGCAATAAAACACACATTCCTCCAGTCACTGCAGTGAACAGCTACAACTCCACAATGCCATTTCCAACTATCATGGACCACTTGCTTGAAAACACCTCCCTGGGCAGAATCCAATTCTATCTATTCACTAAATTCACTAAATTATTTTGCGACAGAATGGCATCCATCAGAGCTCAAATTAGAGTAGCAAAGTATGATAAAGCACTTGAACAGACAGCAACAGCAAACACCTTCACCTTTTTCTCTGAAACAAAAGTTGTGAGATACCTGTAACAGGTAAAACATGAACCTCGGGTGGCTCCTGTGGTATTTAAAAAAAACGGAAAGTTTTCCTAATGAAAGTTGTGAAACCCACGACAAAATGACTGTTACTACTATTATTTTTTAGAGTGTGTAGTCTTTTATGTGCAAGATACTTGAAATGTGTTGTTTTCAGCCAACTTGTCTCTGAGGATGTATTTCATTCATTTGACATCATTTGCCTGAACAAAAATTAAGTATTAATTAATTAAGTTAACAAATTCATCCTCCAGGAAAGAAAAGATTAAAATGTGTATTATTATATTCATGAAAAGTAAAAACATTAAAAAGTGAAATCTATTCTGCAGCCCATAGCAACCAAAATTAATTTTGACTGAGATTGTCTGCCTGCTGTAAAACAACTTTCAAGCCTTAATCTGAAAATCATATTTTAATACAGGCATTAAAACTTGCCCTTTGTGTGTGTTTGCCAGTGTGTGTGTGTGTGTGTGTGTGTGTGTGAGAGTCTGTGTGTGTGTGTGCGTGTCTCTCTCTTAGTTTGCTGGCTTGTCTGAAGCGAGGCTAAGCACTTTAACAGGAGGCGTTAGAGGAGGAGACAGAAGGGGAGAATCAAACGATGACAAAATATATGAACAGTGTAAAAATAACATTTCCAAAAAGACACAGATCTTCGAAAGTAGCAGAAGCTCCGTAGACCTGTCCCCAACCCTTTCCAGGGAAGAGAGCGAGAGAGAGAGGGAGAGACGGAGAGAGAGAGAGAGAGAGAGAGAGAAATGTGTGAAAGAGGGAGAACAAAGTAATTAATTAAGGAGAGAGAGAAGAAGAGACGAGGAGAAGAAAGAATGAAGAAAAACAGGTTTAAAAAAGGAGACAAAGAGAACAAAAGGGACAGACAGCGAGAGAGAGAGAGAGAGAGAGAGAGAGAGAGAGTGAGAGAGAGAGAGAGAGAGAGAGACAGAGGGAGTACTGTGTCACATGGTGTGCAGATCAAAGCCGAGTCAAGTAAGAGCCCTGGGCAGGTCTCTCTCTCCTGCACCTGTTGCCGCGCCAGGGCCGCCAAGCCAAACACATTATTCCAGGAGACACAGCCGGGCTTAATGGCTTCTGTGGAGAGTGACCCTGCACTGGACCGGAGTCTCTGACCGCATCTGCAGACATTGTGCAACGACTGTGAGTGCGACGTAAGCAGCTTACACAGACACAGATACCCACGTACACGTAAAAAAAAAAGATGCCAAACCCCTAACCTGCTCTGTGTCACTAAAAACGACAGTAAATCACTTTGGATGAAAGCATCTGCTAAATTACTAAATAGTAAATAGCAGTACTTACATAAAAGCCAAAAATATGCACTCCCGTTTATAAATACCCACATACACACACAGAGACCCATTTGGAATCATTTTGATGTTTTTACTGCCAAGGGGCTTATGGACAAATCTATGCACTGATATGCTATCAAACGCACCTTGTCACTCTCACATAAATATTGTTTTAATGTGCACCCTTGAGATCGACATCCTATAATTCATATTTTAAAACACACACGCGCACACACACACACACACACACACACACTCACATTGTTCTTACATTGTCGTGTGTGAGCTCCAGGCTCAGCCTCGGTGTGCTCTGCAAGGCGAGGGTTCCTTCAGAGGAGGGAGCAGAGTTATGGTTGGACCAGGGTCAATATTGAGCACAGAACAAATCATCCTTAGAAAAACAGTAAACATCTGCTTCGCGACTTGGCCACCTCTCTTTGGCAATGTCAGTCTTGACCTCAGCGAGGCTGGGCCCCTTTGACGTTTTCCTTCAAATGAGAGAGAGAGCAAGAGAGAGAGAGAGAGAGAGAGAGTGCCAGTATGCAGGTGACAGCAGCAGCAATGTATTTGTTCTCAAGGAACTCGGGAGAAAACAAAAAACTAACTCTGATGCAATGTGTGCAGGGAGTGGGGCGCCTTCTAAGTGTTTTGCAGGACATCGCTAAAAGCATTAAACCTGAGACATTTTTGGTGTGTGTGTGTGTGTGTGTGTGTTTGCTCTGGAAAGAATAGACTCACTGCCTGTCGGTGACATTTATGACTTGCCCCTGCTTGAAATACTATCTGTTGAACCCGAGTCGCCTTGCGTTTTTAAGTCTTCTCGACAGCCGCCTGATTTACAGGCAGTCAATTTGGTTTCATTTATCGGTTTCTAATACACTGCAATGTTCCCAAGCAGTTAAAGGACATCTTGTCTCTTCACTGTGTTTGGAACCCAAAGGACCTCATGGATGGAGTCTCTGTCCCCTCCAGCGACTGGGTGGGGGTTGCTGGGTCCAGAGTCTGTAGAACCACCCTGATGCAATCATTTTAAATGTGTTTTTTTTTTCACATCCTCCACCCCCCCCCCTTTCGTCCACCAAGCCCTCATATCTGGGCGTTGGAGGGGCGATGGTCTGCCCTTTCTATGGCTGCCTGTAACCAAGGGTTGAACTGTGAACGCCAGACGCCTTGTCCACGTTGGATTGTCTTGGCCTCAGCCCATCTCGATTCTCTCCTTTTCCTTTTGATATCTCAACCATGGTCCTCCCCTCTCCTTTGCTGCCTGTTTATTGTTTCTCTCTGCTCGTCTGTCCTCACTTGTTCTCTCTCTCTCTCTGTGTTTCTTTCTCTCTCTCTCTATGTCTCTCTCCCATCCTATGCAGGCATATTGATGGCTTTACCGGCAGGAAGAAGAGAGAGGCTTTAATGGTCAGGACTGCTGCTGACCGAGCACCAGCGTCTGCAGAAGGTCTCTCCCCATATCTAGGTGGGCCCTGTCAGCACGTTTGACGTCTCACCTCTGGTGACAAGCTTGACATGGTGTGGCGGCCATTTTTTGTTTGCTTCGTGTCCCCTGGACCCTGGTTAACAAGCGAGGGAGGCATGTTAAGTAGTAACTGTGAGAGGGTTTCCAAAGCGGGGCAGAAGAGCTTTGAAAAGAGCTTTGTGTTTACAGCTTTGTAGAGACCTCAGAATAATATCCTCAGCTGCTGTGCCGTCAGCAAACACAGTTTGTTTTAATTTAAGAGACATAGCCCAATAGAAGTAGCGAGTGATATAAAAGGTATGGTCAGGTCATTATTTTCTGTGTTCTGTTAGTTCACGGACATTCATGTCAATGTTGTAATGTAATGAGCCTTTCCAAGAGAAGTCTATTCAGAATGTCCACAAGTCTGTGTATGTATGAGTCACTGTGCTGTGATTTTCATTCAGGAAATTGTGATACACACCCACACGGACACAGTACACACAGTAAACTTTGTTTGAACTTTGGAATTTAATGAGAAAAATAAATCTAGTCCAACACACAGAGATATATAATTTCTAGTACCACAACAGTGATATCCAGCAGCACCTGTCAATAGCTAAACTGTTTACTGCCTCAAAGTGGAGGAGTCTCCAGCATTGGGAATACAGCTGACCCTGTAATTACTCAGACCTCGTGGTGGAAAATGACTGTAATTTCAATGTATCCATCGGGAAGCACCAGCCCTGCTTTAGTCATCGGCCAAGAAAGGTTGAACACAGGAACACTTGGCGAACGGTGAGAGACATTATGGCGGTTCCGGTGGGTTCCAGCTTCACCCAAAACCTCATCTCATACCCTGCTTCTCCAGGGCCAGCCTCTCTCACGCACCGCCTCGTGCTATGTCTACCTGTCACCTCCCAAAACCTCTTATTTTGTCTTCTTTCCGACCATCCTCTTTTTCATCTTTTGTGTAATGTGTTCGTAATGTGTTCCCATTTGCTGTCTGCATAGATATCCCTCTGTTTCCCATATTCTGCTCATCCTCTACTTTTAATGTCTTTGCACTCTCTTTTCCTGGCGCTCTCTTGCTTTCTCTCTCTCTCTCTCTCTCTCTCTCCCTCTCTCACCCACCAGGACGACGAAGCGATGGGTGTGTTTCAATTATGATGAAGGTGAGCTTCTTTTTTCCACCGGCCGGTCCAAGACAGGTGCGGGGCTTTGCAGGCAGCTCTGTGAATGACATCGGTTCTGCTCCGTTGATCACATCCTGTACTGCAGGCATATGATACAGTGATCTCTACTCTCCCAAGTCTCTCTGTTCTTCCGGCGTAAAAGAAGCCCATGTCTGACTTTGATGTCCACGACGGTGAATTGTGTGTGAGAAGGAAGG
>OMKP01081007.1:0-13821 GCA_900302375.1 Bathygadus melanobranchus
GTAAGTCCAGAGGCATCCCGTAATACTAACCTCCATCTGAGGACAAGTCCTGGCGGCCAGACGGCAGCATTGTGAAATGGAAATGGTTATCCATGCATTGTTCTGGTTCTTATCCTCCCCATCACCTTTTTAAAACCACGCAACAT
Source organism: Bathygadus melanobranchus (assembly GCA_900302375.1). Classification (NCBI taxonomy): domain Eukaryota; kingdom Metazoa; phylum Chordata; class Actinopteri; order Gadiformes; family Macrouridae; genus Bathygadus; species Bathygadus melanobranchus. The sequence continues at coordinate 147 of OMKP01081007.1, forward strand.
GAATCCACCGGTGTGAACCCATGGGTGCTGCCATGGGAGATAGCACCTACAGTACGTAGCTCTGAATGCTGGCTTGTTGCCTTTGTCATCGAATCCATGACAGGAATGAAACATATTGGTGAAACCAAACTCTGTGTTTCAGATCAACTCTGCTCCTCATGAGTCATAAGGAAAGAGAAGAAAACCATCACAGATCAGAAGTGAAATATGTTAACCGCATGCGAGCATCTGACATAATTAAGGATGGATGCTAGACTTAGCATTAGCAGTGTGGTTAGTTGAGAGTGGCGGGGGGGGATGGACCACGGTTCCGTGCCAAATTGTGGTTCTCCCTTGCGTCCTCCTTTGTCACACTTAATCTCGTGTAATCCACTTAAGTCATATCAGCAAAACATGACAGGGATTCCACTGCTGCTTGTCATGGAGCACCATGCTTACACAAAATATCTCTGGCTCTCAGCAGTCTAAATGCAAAGCTTATCTTTATGTAATTTGCTGGAGTGAGGTTTGTAGAAATATTCCACATTAAGTTTGCCATCAATCACCAGACATCTTCAAGGAAAGACCAGGGAGTTTTGAGCCAATCAGAGTCGAGTGTGGAGTAAGTGTTTGGCGTTGGAACAATGTCCATTAAGATGTTATGATTGTACTCTATCAGTCGTGTGTGTGAAGAATAAAAAACAATAATGATTAGTGAATTAATAATTATTATTATCAGGCTCGAGAGAGAAATTAAAAGTTGAACAGCACAATGTCTGATATTAGACTATGATGACTTTGAGCGCGTAAAGTCCCACATGAATCATTCATGAGTATATTTCAATGCCTCATGTCCTCTATCATTCAATGCTCAGCGGCATTTGGCAACCGCCAGCACTCGCAGTACGTCAAGATGTGCATTCATTTAAAAGCAGGTATTATGTCCATCACAAGCATGATGGATGCATTGTATTGTGTCAAATAGACATTGCATTCCTGTAACATGCCCACTGTCTTACAATCCATCCAAATACGTTACAACACCCCATGTTGCTCTAGCTGTCGATGACATGGGAGGGTCAAAGAAAACCCAAATACAACCACAACAATCCGTTCTGGACTGTTGCTCTCAGTTGCTCACTCCTCACTCGAGATGCAAAGAATCTCGCATTGAGTCTTAGATGTGCGTATGCTTGCATGGATGGAAATCTATCGTAGTAAGTAATGTATTGTAGGTAGGTGCTGGCCTACAAGGCTGTCAGTGGAAGTGCCCCCACCTACCTCCAAGCACTAGTCCAACCCCATGCCCCAGCTCGAGCACTCTGCTCAACTACTTCAGCTGGCTGCCTGGTACCACCATCGCTAAGAGCAAGCAAACGTCGCTCCACAAAGTCCCAACTTTTCTCTGTAACCTAACCCTTGCATTAAGCTTACAAGCATCCACCAGAAACACATTATTTCTGTGAATGCTATGTGCTGAAGAGGCTTCAAGATTTCACCCTTATCTCTATCTACCGCATTATGGATATAGTGTGAAGTATGCCTGCATTTGTTGCGCAGATGCAAAATCTTACCACAACTCTGTCAATTGACAGGAAACGTGGGGAGATCTGGGTGCAGGCAACATGGAGGAAAGGTAAGTTGGTGAGTGTAAGGTTCACAGGTCAAATATAGGCGTTTCCTTTAGCAGAACAGAGAAAACAGCAGTAACTTCTAATAATGATCCCAGTGAAAGTAGATGCAGTAGTCCACATATTGTACACATGTTGACACCTAGATTTAGATTTAGCACCTTTGAGCTACTTCAGTATTATTACTAGAACATTGTGTTCTCACACAGGTGAGCTACCCAGTGGTCGGAGCTTCACTGGCTACTCACTCACATTTAACGACTACGGTCTGCGGTCGACCACATAACCCTGAATCATATTTTAATCAGCCTAAAAACCATGTTGATCCACTGCTGTCACCGGCAGGCAGGGGAGACACCGGTGTCAGTTGCTGCTAAACGTTACCTCGGTCACAGTTCCAGTTATTCGGGGTCGGGGTTACCTTGGGGTCTCGGGCATCAACCACACCTGAAAGTATATGGAACACCCCTCTTGACTAATACCTTGGGCCAGGAGTTCATCTTAAAAATCACAGGAAGAAAAACTTGAGCTGGAGCATGGAAAAGGGGTGGGTTGATGTATCTGCTCCTAGGGGCTAGGAGTGTGTTCCCATCCATAGCCAGATTTCCTCTGAGTCCCATAAGTCAAGGGAAGAGAGGCTGTTAACATCAGCGTTAAGGTCCGGGTCATCCCAAATAGACTTGTTCCAATGGTAAGCCATCCTTTAGCTCACTCTGTGTTTAAAACACCGCAGCTTAGAATAATGGGAACGGCTTCACAGCAACTGAACTACAGCAGAAGGACAATACATCTATGTGTGAATTCATTGTGGAGACAGTCTTGGTATTCTCCTCGACTCCTACAGTCATACCACCTGGACTCCTAAACTAATCCTACAATCATACACCTCGAATACAGCATATAATGTCCACACATACAGTTAAATGAGCAGTTACTGTGTGTCCTAATAACCTCCAAGACAGAGAAACAGCAAAAACATGGAAATAGACGAATCAGACCACTGATTCAATCAGATGTCTGATTTAATCTGGCCGCTCATGATCAAATCATTGAGATTCAACAGCTGCACATCAAAGTAGCTAGGCTATGATTTGTACTTCTAAATCTAACTGCAAATACATGGGTGAAACGATGCCAATGTGAACAGACTACAGAGGATACACACTTCAAACGGAGCTTACATATACATACAGATACGTTTATACTTCAATTGAATGATACAATAACATGTACTTTATTCATCCCAGATGGGACCTGTATTTTACGTTTTTATTATTTATTTTAACATGTAAAATATTGCACCTTTTGTGAAGGCAGCAGTGTGCCGTTGGGGACTCTCTGGCTCTCTCTACACTCTGAACATAAATGTGTCCTAATGAGGCGAAAAAGATAGGTTGTTCTGCAAGTGCAGCATCAAGGTCACAAGCAAAAACTTGGAGTCGTGATGTGCTCTAATGTTCCTTCCAGTGCCCCAGCACATGGGAGCTGGGAAGCACAAGGAATCATCACTAATGTAACTAATAGCCTCTTAATAACAATGACAAGACACACAAAATTGGAGGCAGGTAGACATGTAGCATCACCAGTCTTGCTGGAAAGAACGTATGCTGGCTACCTCTCTGCAGATGTGGTAGTTTTTTACTGTGATCTGTTCCTGTTTACCTCATAATGTGGCACAAACTGCTAAAAAAGTATACCGCAAAACATGTCTTTGTTACAGTAAAAGATGTCTTTGTTATAGTAAAGCACGTCTTTGTTACAGTAAAAGATGTCTTTGTTATAGTAAAGCACGTCTTTGTTACAGTAAAATATGTCTTTGTTACAGTAAACACGTCTTTTTTACAGTAAAACACATCTTTGTTGCAGTAAAACATGTCTTTGTTACAGTAAAGCACATCTTTGTTACAGTAAAACATGTCTTTGTTACAGTAAAACACGTCTTTGTTACAGTAAAACAGTTCTTTGCCTCTCTCTAACTGGTTTAAAAGCTAAAACATTAGGCCGCATCGCAGTCACACCAGGATTTGTGATTAGTCAACAAAATGTTTTCTGACGAGGACGAACTTAGGATGAAATTTCCAGGCAGTATTTGCAGATGTTGAGTATGAGTTGAGTAGTTATTGTACTAGTATAATTTATGCGGACTATATGTTCATCTCTACGTTAGGAAGTTTCGACTTTGTGGCGGTGGCGGTGATCGATGATTCTGCCGATCTACCTGCAGCCTCACTGCAGTAGATGAATGCATGGCTCAGACAACCAGCGGGCCCGGGCTATCATTTACCCTAACTGCTGCTGAGAGGGAAGGGAGCACGGGGGAATCCATTGTGAAACGTTCCAGAGGCTACAGGAGAGGTAAATGAATGCTGTCCATTGGAAAGAACCCGTGTTTAGGACCAACTTTAAATAAAAGCTTCACTAAGAACAGAACGTTCAATGATCAGGCGTTGAAGTCGGTTTGGATTCTTACATTAGAACATTTGTTGCAGTCAAACATTTTATTCCAAAATGCGTTTGTTTTGTTGGGTTTTGTATCGGAGTGAGAGATTATTCATTAATTCATTAAGAATTGTTCAATAAATAAAATAAAATGTCCGACAGAGACATAGGCTCAACGTCAGTTATTCAAAATCTGCTGTTGAAAATGATGTTATAATGATGTGTTTCCATAGACTACTAATAGATCATAGTCATCATCATAATTTATACAGGCCTTGCTCTCCAGTGGCATATCTCCACTGATTATTACAATTTCAGTCAGAGGAAATAAAGTTCGAATACGCGTGTGCTAACCAATAGCAAGAAAAAACACCAAAATAAATCTAAAATAAAAACAACAATACAATAATCTGCACACGTGAGGCGTCCCACTGCAGGCCTCTCAGTCACCAGTGCATCATTGGCCAGTAGCTTGGAAGTAGTCTTCGTTTTTACCCTTAACCTGCATCATATGTGCTTGGACGGGGGACAGTCTTGTGTATGTGTGTGTGTGTGTGTGTGTGTGTGTGTGTGTGTGTGTATGTGTGTGCGCGTGTGCATACGCATGAGCAACTTCCTGTATAGGTGTTACTTCCTGCATGCGAGAAACACATGAGGACTCCCGAACCTTCCAGTTAAATTAAATTAGCCAGCACACCTCTTCTTAACACAAAGCCATATCTCATTAGCTCGCACGTTCCTCTTATTCTTAGCCAATTAATGCTTCACAATTAGTTGGCCCCTGCTGGTCAGGATAGCGCTAATGAGTATGCTGTAATTACCAGAGGCCTTGGGGTGTACATGGCCTATCACGAAGAGGTGGTGGAGAAACACAGAAAGAGAGAGAGAGACTAGAGGGATATCAATAAGAGTGGAAGGGAGACTAGAGACTGTAAGAAAGAGAGGGAGTGTAAGAAGTGGTGGAGGTGGAGGTGGTGGTGGAGATGGAGGTGGTGGTCGTGATGGTGGAGGTGGAGGTGGTGGTGGTGGTCGTGATGGTGGAGGTGGAGGTGGTCGTGGTGGTGGTGGTGGTCGTGATGGTGGAGGTGGAGGTGGTGGTCGTGATGGTGGAGGTGGTGGTGGAGGCGGTCGTGATGGTGGAGGTGGAGGTGGTGGTGGAGGCGGTCGTGATGGTGGAGGTGGAGGTGGTGGTGGAGGCGGTCGTGATGGTGGAGGTGGAGGTGGTGGTGGAGGTCGTGGTGACAGTAAAGGTAATTAAGTATTGAAGTGGCATTTGTTGGTTTACTATGACAGAGGTGTGGTGGTGCTGGTGGTAATAATGAAATACTAATGATATTGATGACTCACTGCGTGTGATCAGTTATTAGGCTCGGGATAATAATTACTGAAGGATAATTCCTCATGATGGAGGTGTAATAATGACCTCGCCATCGGGGATGGATGTGTTTCTATCTTTGTTTCTTCATGTCTTTTTTATTTTATATATATATATATATAGGTGCTTGACAAACATTAGCATCTGAAGAACAAATGGTTCCATGTAGAGGTAACAGAAGCAAAGATTATGAGACTAATGTAGTAAAACAGCTCCTAGACAGAATCATTCTTCATGTACCATTCAGTACCGATGTGTTGCTATGGCCCACATGAAAGGACAGACACATCCAATCATGCTACATGCTAGCTTTATGTGCAGCACTTAAGAAATGTTGGATTGCATGTTGGTTGCTTTGGAGAAGAGTGTCCGCTAATGACATGGAAAGGAAATGATGCTTTGATTATGCTTATACTTATATATGTTTAGAAAAAAGAAAAAAAAATGTTTATAAATGATACTTTCTGAACACAACAGATCTCAAGACAAGCCCTGAGAATATATTCTCCTTGTCATTCTGTTTATGTTGTTTATGTTACATTTGTTCTATCAAAAATGTGTAAAAAAATCATTCATTTCACTCGTTGTGAAATTGTGTATAATGCATTGTCATCCTCAATAGAATAAAACCCATAATGAAAAAGATGTATTTTTATAATGAAAAATATGTATTTTTCTTGTGGACATATTTCATCCAAATAAAGTGAACCCGTTCAAACCGAGTGATTAAAGTTAAGTTAAGTAAAGTTACCTTGACAAAATGATGCAAAGACATACAGACGTAACCATGAACATCTTTAGACATACACATACAGACATAACCATGAACATCTTTAGACATACACATACAGACATAACCATGAACATCTTTAGACATACACATACAGACATAACCATGAACATCTTTAGACATACACATACAGACATAACATCCAGACTGTAGCAGGGAACCCTGCCACATGCTACCTAGGTGACTTTTCTGGGCTCCTCCAACTCACAGGAGACGGGTAGATGTTGCTAAACCGCTTTATTGGAGAGTTGGCAAGGTGTTCCAGCCAGAGCAGGTGGTAGATTCAAACATCCTCGAGCGCTCTCCCTGAGTGTGTGTGGTGATGGCTGGTTTATCCTGTGTGCCCCCACCAGAGTCTAATCAGCCTGATGAGGCTGACATAAGCATGTATGTCTTTAGACATACATGATGAGGCAACCATGCATGATGTCTTAATAGGACTAGAGTGCACACGGTAACACTGTGATAACAACAAATGGCTGAAATAAAAACCCATTTGTTTCATGAGGTGGTGATTTCATAAATGAAACATAGTTCACTCTATCTGTGTATGTGTGAGTGTGTACAGGTGTTAGACAGGTGTTAAACAGGTGTTAGACAGGTGAAACTACATTAGTCTGAAGTCTAGCATAGCGTACAATGGCGCAAAATCATCATCATCGTAGCCACACTGTCAACATCTGAATACACACTGTTCTTACCCTTATCTTATATTAAATAACAGCTGAATACAAACTCTATTCTTACCCTTATCTTATATTAAATAACATCTGAATACAAACTCTAGTCTTATATTAAATATAATATTAATATATTATTAAATAACCACTGCAAACCATACCTTTCCACACCTGCCTATAGACACATTTGGAAATTATATATGTGACAGTGTGTGTGTGTGTGTGTGTGTGTGCGTGTGTGCGTACGTGCGTGTGTGTGTGTGTGTGCGTTTGTGCGTGTGTGTCCGTATGCCTTGTGTGGGCCTCATTTTCCCCATGATGTCATCCAAGTATTCCGTCCAATGAGAACACACAGAAGCCCGCGTCACTCATATAACTGTGCTAATAACTATTTAATGAGGGTGACAAAACACCTCATGAATAACCAGTGAGCCGGAGGAGGAACGCGTGTGTGTGTGTGTGTGTGTGTGTGTGTGTGTGCCTGACATGTGACTGACCTCCACCAGCTTGTTGGCGTGTTCGCGGAACACCTGGGCGTACTCCTTGACCTCCTTCTCGTTGCCACTCTTGGCCGCCTCGATGAGCACCAGCAGCGGGACGTTGGTCTCCAGGAAGGAGTCTGAGATGTGGTCCATCACGGCCTTCCTCAGCTGGAGGACAACAGAGAGACAGCAGTCAGTCGGCCATGTGGGACGTACAGCGTTCTGCCAAGGCCCACTACTCATGGAAATGACGTTTTCTGCATTTAACACATACATACATGTAGTCTGGCGTACATTAGGAAACAGGGATCAAACCCGGTATCTTTTGGCTTGGAACACCCCCAGCTCCTGAACCACCCGGCCCCATGATCACAGTAAACACAGTGATATACTCTTCCTGCAGACAAGATGAAGCTAGGAAAAGCCTTTGACTGAAACCATAAATACACAAGTCGTCATGGAAACTGGGTAAGGTGTGGCGATCCCCCTCGGGTCCTCTTAGCAGGGCCATCTCCTGCTTCCCATATCTGTTTATGGAATCATTGACTGCCAAACTGCAGGGATACTGGTTCTTTTCTCAGGGAGTAAATGGACAGTGATGCTCCATGGAGAAGATCTCTAGCCAGGGAAGGAGGCCAGAGGGGACAGTATAGGAACCATAAAATACTTCTTACACAGTGAGGGATTTAGCTGGCTGTCACCAGAGCTCAAGCTGATGAGCATGCACTGCTAAACACCTCCTCACGCCCAGATAAACACACACACACACACACACTCTGTGATCTCAAGATCACAGGTTTAAATGCCTTTGTAATGTTACAAAGGTGTTCAAAACTAATTGTTTGCATTGATATGAGTACATTCAATTCAGTCACTTTCACTTTTTTGGTCCTTTGTATTGCTTAACTGAGGCCTGGGTGAATGCATACACATGGGAGTGAAAACACAATAAGTATCCTGAATGGTGATTGCTGTGTGTTCAGGATATATTACAGGCCATCACAAACGGCCAGTGGAGGAAGTGATTCAGCAGAGGGTTTGCGAGGAGCTGTGATACAGATGAGTGATTTCCTACATCTTGGCTACTCTTGCACTATCAGCATCCCCGTGCCCACACACACACACACACACACACACATACGCACACACGCATGCACGCACGTACGTACGCACGCACGCACGCACGCATGCACACACACACACACACACACACACCCTCTCCCACAGGAATCCATCTGCAATCTCCAGGTCTCAGCGCCTTTTAAGTCCCACTCCCCCCCACTCTTTTCTAGCTCCTCATTCCTTCACACTCAAGACTTTCTGCACCAAACTAACTTCCAGGGGTGGGGAGAGGTGGTGGTCATGGTCGCTCACTGGACTCAGGGCTCTGTGGGTCTACCATGTGGTTTTAGAGCCACGGTGTGGTGACCAGGGTACCAAATTCATTTTCTGTTGATAACTTTTGGGGGCATTTGAGATCATTTCCAGGGCAATTTTAATAAATGATGGGAAATACCTTGGTTTTCTATGTCACATGAGAGACCAATATTCAATACTCCAATTTAAATAAACTCACAAACATAATTAAACTTCAACAAATTAACAACTACAGAGTAAAATAGAGAAGTTAACTCTTTATTTTATAGGGACATTTAAAAAACCCAAATTGGAGGGCCTGACCCTGGTGCATTAATATAGTGTTTTAGTAATACAGTGATCCATCATAATGAATCATTATTCATCTTGTATAACGGCAAGGGAGTCAACTCGTTATTGTGTTGGGGCTCTACACACATACGTATAATGCTTACTATATCATTTACTTTTTGCGTTGACCTTTCTGTTCTATATTGCTCATATTGTGTTTAGAGCTATATTTCCTGTACTGTACTTTCTGTTGTGATACCCTTGTTTCCTTTCTGGGATTGATAAAATGCACATGTTATATTCAAGAATGTCAATCAACCTGATTTTTATGATATAGTGGATCAACTCTTGCCTTAGCCAATATGTATATTCCTCTTTCTTTGTAAGGCGTTTCCTGTCAAATAGTGATGAAGGATAGGACAATAGGAAGTGTTTCCTGCCCAATAGTTACGGCCGATGGGATTGTAAGCCAGAAGGTGTGCTCTTCAAAGGTGAGACTAGTCTATATTATCATATACAATTTTTATTGGGTCATTGTGCTTTGCAGAATTAGTCACCTGTGCTTTTCCCTGTGACGCCTACGAATCAACTACATGTTTTGTGTTGTTGAAAAGAATAAAAAAATCAATCACTAAACATATATGCAAAAATATGCACTAGCCTGGCTAGAGCAACTGACACTTCCTGCCAGGAATACAAGCGCCTAAATATGTGCGGTTTTGTCAGGGCAGAAATAGTTAACTTGTGTAATACCGTTTATTAAAGTCTTTCTTCACTCGTGGTTGAAAGGCGTGGCACGTACCTTGGGCCAGTGTGTGGCATTTTATTAAAATGTCAGGTGCAGTTCAATGTAATACACCTCAGTTGTATTATTAGGAGATTGCATTACAACAGAGATTGTCATTGATATTGACCCAAACAAATAGTGTGTTAATACATTCTTCCACACCATACCTTGCCCTTGATTAGCATCTCACACGTTGTGGTGACACAGTGTTACACAACACGGCTGTTGTTGTTGCAGCTGTCGCAAAAAGATAAAATCTAGCTAAACCCTTAAGTTCCAGTCTCAGTGGCCTTATTTGACAAGTGGACAAGTGTTAAGCTGTCTCAGCTCTAGTTCCTTGTTGTCTTGTCTTGTCGTGGTGCAAGGCTATCATCTTTAAAGACAGGCGCTGGGCGCGCACGCCAGAGAGAACAACAAACAAGACGTCCATGAAAACAGTGTGCAATGGAAACGTCAGAGCACAACATAACATGGTGTGCTCTTGGGTAATGAAGTCCTTTGATTTGACATTTGATTTGACAGGCTTACTTTTCAAAAATCACTACGGACTAGCCTATAGGAAAGCAATTCTTCAGCGGGAAAGCAAGTCAGCAAGAGAAGCTGGGTTGGGGCACATATGGATCGCTATGCGAAGCTGTTTTATCAGCAGTCGACCGGCGGAACATGAGGAAAAGGTCCCGGTATTTCTGGAATACGGTTTGTATAAAATGCCGACTTTATTTCCTGGGAAACTTCCCAGAATCCTCTTTGTCCACATTGTCTCTATCATGACTTATTAGAGACACTACAATATGAAGGCACGTTTGTGTGGAACATCTCATCAGGTGTATTTAGAATAACTATGATTCGGCCAGTTAGAGGCAGGTAGGGGTTTCATATACCAAGGACACGTTAATAACATTCATCTTTAGAGACCTCCAACAGTCCAATGTTTGGATTAGTACATATATATTTAATGTTCACTGAGGGTGACCTCTGACAGTGTGGTGTAATTAAACTGCCCACCAGTATTTTAGTATTGTGTTGTATAGCGTCTTCTACCAACATCACGCCTCGTCATTAATAAAAAAAATAAAAATAAATGTGTATTTGTGATGCAAGTATGAAGTTATTAAACTATTAAATGCAAGTAGTTTATGTAATGTTTAAGTCACTATGGGGGAGCTGCTCAGAACACTGAAACACCCAGTGAGTTGGTTTTACAGAACCCTGCCGGACCTGAGGGCATAGTTGGACAGTCTGTAAACATGACCACCTTTCATTATGGGTGTCATCATTCAGAATGGTGTCTTTAGCGTTCATAGTGAGTCATAAGCTCTTATTCATAAAAATACATGAGGCAAAGTTGGTCTCAGTCACTACAGTATCCCATCCCGATCACATGACTACTTTGACGTTGAGAGCTTGAATCCAGGATGGCGGGCTCTCCAAGTGGAAACACTTTGATGAGGAATCCTTTGAACATTAAAATGAGCCTGTTCTAAGATGGTGTGTCTTAACATCTGTCCTTCCACCTGCCAAATTACTTCCACTGTTGATCCACTGTCATTAATTTGTTCAACAACATATGTTGTTAATGAAGTTAATGGATTTAATTGATTTTTCATCTTCATACACTGTTTTATACACACACTTACCTAACAGGGATAATATGATATTGTGTTTTAGGGTGTTCTGAAGTGGGAAATTATTTATGATGAATCAGATCGCTTTTAAGTAAAAGTAGTGATCATAAGCAAAATAACAAAAATCCTTTGAGCAGGGTTTAGCTGTGAGTGTGGCTTTGTGTGTGTGTGTGTGTGTGTGTGTGTGTGTGTGTGTGTGTGTGTGTGTAAGTGGTAAAAGGTAAATGGATTATTTATATAGCGCTTTTATCCAAAGATTTACATTGCCTCACATTCATCCATTCATATGTCAACCATGCAAGGCAACAGCCAGCTTGTCAGGAGCAGTTGGGGTTTGGTGTCTTGCTCAAGGACACCTCAACAATTAGCTATGGGGAGCCGGGGATGGAACCAGCAACCTCCCGGTTGCCAGACAGCGCTCTACCTCCTGAGCTACTGCCGTATGTAAGGGCGTTTAGGATGGAACCAGCAACCTCCCGGTTGCCAGACAGCGCTCTACCTCCTGAGCTACTGCCGTATGTAAGGGCGTTTAGGATGGAACCAGCAGCCTCCCGGTTGCCAGACAGCGCTCTACCTCCTGAGCTACTGCCGTATGTAAGGGCGTTTAGGATGGAACCAGCAGCCTCCCGGTTGCCAGACAGCGCTCTACCTCCTGAGCTACTGCCGTATGTAAGGGCGTTTCTCCACTCCGCTCAGCTTTCACATTAGTAATACTGTTCCGTACCCGAGTACACTTGTGTATACACACTCCAATATAAAATCCACCAATCACAAAATCCCGAGCCCATACAATGAGACCACATCCGCACAATGCCTATTATTATTGATATTTAGAGGCAATGTCAAGAACAACCCTCTTCCTACTTTATCAACTAAGGCCGTGCAGTTCAGAGGATCACATTGGCGTGTGCTGTGTGCATATGTAGATTCACACGGATCGACACGGTTGGCTGATCCGTGCTCAAGTACGGCACACGGAGTTCACACTAATCAAACAAACTGGAATCTGGGTTCAAGTGTGCTCGGATCCGGCATGGGTTCCTGATGGGAAAGAGCTTTTAATGAGTGTTCATTTGAAGAGTGTTCATTTGATACACCAAAGAAGAAAGTCCAAATCGGTAAAAGGACACTTAAATGATTCAACATTCACATGAGATAGATGTGCTCTTGAATGAGGAATAATCTGCAGCTCCTCCAGAGTCACCGTGTATAATGGCGTCTTCATCATGCCCATTCATAACCCCTCTGTGTATCATAGGCATGGCCTGCTGTAAAATGATATTCAGCATATATGGAGAGACAGCTGAGAGATGATGGGGTGGATTCCACCAGACGGATCCCTCCCTGCAGTGGAACACACACACACACACACACTCTCTCGGGGGGCGGGGCCGGAGGTTAGCGTCAACATCAATAACAGTGAGAGGGTAGGGAGACGTTCACAAGGGCTTGATGTGCCATTGAGGATTATAATAAAATACCTGGCTGACACATTGTCAGGCTACATTCTGATGCTCCTCTAATGGCAGGGCGGAGCCCCAGGATAGATGGGGGAAACTGTATTGAAATACCAATGTTAGCGCTTTGACTTCCTGGCATTGCTGTTGGAGTAAATGCAGGCGCGAGCCGCAGTTGAGTTGTAATCATCTCATGGGGGGAGAAGCTAACAGCGCACCGTGTTTGGATTAATTTGACACCGTGCTATTGAAGTGTCTCGCCGGCATCAGGACAAGGGACCGAGTCCGAGTGGACTCTGAATAGGTGGGTCTTGAGCCTCTTGCGGAAGCAGGTCAGTGATTCTGCTGTCCTGACCGCTGTCGGGAGGTCGTTCCACCATTGTGGTGCAAGGACAGAGAAGAGTTGTGATTTGGTGGAGCGAAGTTTGTTTGTTTTTAGTGATGGTGGTACCAGGCGGCCAGCTGAAGTGGTTGAGCGGAGTGTTCGAGCAGGGGCATGAGGCTTGACCAGTGCTTGGAGGTAGGTGGGGGCAGTTCCACTGACAGCCTTGTAGGACAGCACCAAAGTCTTGAACTTGACAGGGAGCCAGTGGAGGTCACGGAAGAGGGGGGTCACGTGGGAGAACTTTGGTAGGTTGAAAACTAGGCGTGCTGCAGCGTTCTGGATACGCTGCAGAGGTTTGATTGCGGAGGCTGGGAGTCCAGCCAGGAGCGAGTTACAGTAGTCGAGGCGGGAGATGACAAGGGCTTGGACCAAGATCTGTGTTGCTTCTTGTGTGAGGA